>JAJEJO010033345.1:0-11067 GCA_020662805.1 Glaucomys volans
GGCATATGACAGAGAGGTGGTCGGGAGATGAAGGGGCAAGGGAGGTGACAGTACTGAGAGAGGTCAGGAGCCCCTGAACATGCCTTCTCTTCTGTAATTTCCCTTAACAATGCTTTCTGGTAACCAGGGACCAAGACGTCCCATAACTCTGCTTTGTTTTATCCCCTACACACACTTTTTTCCTTCCTAATAGGGCTCACTTTGCCCTTTTGTAACCCTCTTGGTCCGGGCCCTCACCAGTTTATTTCAAGAGAACTTCGGGAACATTTAAAGTAAGTTTACCCAATCCTTTTTGATACTGCACACCACTTTGATTCCACATTGCACATCAATGCCATATGACTTTGGAATAAAAATTTATTTCATCATTTCACTTCCCTACTTGGACGACCAGTCTGGGAAACCAAGTGGAAGTTCTTATGCTTGACTTTCTTAGGCCTCTACCCAGTGGCCCCAGTTTGTGTTTTCAAGTGATTTCCACAGTATTCTTGCTACTCCAATTAGGCCCATTTTCTTCATGCCTCCATCAGGCAAGTTCTCAATTATGTATGTCCTCTGAGCCTATCTGTCCTTAAAGTACATGCTATAGAATGAAAGGAGATATCACATATCTGTAGTCACAATCTTGTCACAATCATAAAATGGCTGCCACAACAATAGGGGTCCTAGGTGACCCACAGTTAGGATTCAGATATTGAAGTGATATTCATTTAAAATGGCAGTAAAATTATATGTGTGAATGTGTGTGTGCATAAAGGTGCAGGTCAACATGCAACTGTAAACTGAAACATACAATTTTCACAATGCTTCAGATGTTAGTCTTCATTTCTACAGCTAGACTGCAGGCCCTTCGAGGGTAGGAGTCTGTCCTTAATATTTGTACATATTTAACAGAGCTGTGCTCAGGAAATCATGTAGACATGGATCCATCTCATTCAATTCAAGTATGCCTGGAAAAAGATGAACACATTTAAGTGCCCAGTAACTACCTAGTGCAGTTTGCTAAAACTATTTCAAGTTGGAGATGTGGCCAATAGCAAAGAGACTATAGGGCCAAAGTGTGAGGTTTGCTGACTTTCCTGGACTGGCAGTTTCACAATCTATCTCCAGCACAGAGGACATTAATGGCTGGCCCATGACGGAAGCAGGAATATCTATAACCCAAGCAGCACATCTCCATCCAGGCTCCTGGAACAGGGGAGATGTGCAAGACTCTAAGTGGCAATGAGTGAGTGCAGAACTCTGACCACCACAAACAATAAAACAGAACTAAGCAGCAGGGCTGTAAGGAACTCCTACCTGACAGCAAAGGATAAATGACTCAGAGGAAGGGAAAATAATTCTAAGAGAAAAGGTTAAAAATCAGAACAAAGAGTGAATAACTTGCTAAACTTCCAAAGCGCTTCTCACTGTGTTTCAGAACACACTGATGAATGTGATGCTTCAGCATGAACCAAACAGATATTGCTGATACATGGTAGCAATAAACAATTCCTTTGGCCTTTTTAGTGGTTCCTGGGCAGCTGGAGGAAGCAACAGGGTCCTGCCACTCAGAAAATAAGACACAGAACAGACACAGGTGCAGAATGGTAGGTGGGAGAGCTAAGATTATGCAGCTGCATTTTCAACAAAAATGAGAATTACTGATAAGAAAGGCAGAAAAGATGGAGAGCACACAGACTGAAAATGAGGAAATTGAGTCCTACAGTCAAGGGAGATGAGTGGACTAATGAGTCAGTAGGTCTTATGAGGCAGTGAAGCAAATAACAAAGAACTCCAGGTCATCCTCTCATCTAAAACTAATATAAAGAAGAAATGAAGACACATGCCATTGTGCTAGGTGTGACAATGGATCTGCAGGAGCAGGAATAATCTACCCATGATAAAAATGACGGGAACACGGTTCCCACAGATAAGCAAACACTACTGACCCTAGATTAGGATCAGAGGAATATTAGTGCTAGGCAGAAACAGAAAGGCCTCAGAAAGGGGAGATTATATAAAACTGCCTCAGTGACACTGGTTTTAGAGTTTTCCATGTTCTGGTCACAACATCTGTCCAAAAAAACTATGGGAACCATTGATGAATAATCCTTTTCCGAGGTGGTGCACGCCTATAATCTCAGTGATTTGGGAGGCCAAGGAAGGAGGATCACGAGTTCAAGGCCAGCCGTGGTAATGAAAGAAAACCCTGTCAAGAAAGAAAGGAAGAAAACCAGCAAGCTAGCTAGGGATGTAGCTTAGTGGAAGAGAAAACCTGGAATTCATCCCCAGTAACACACTCATGAAAAAAGCAAAAAACAAAAAGCAACCATTCTAAGATAAAAGCTCCCCTTAATATTTTATTTTATTTTTTTGGTACTGGGAATTGAACCCAGGGGCACTTAACCAGTGAGCCACATCCCCTTTTTGTATTTTATTAGAGACAGGGTCTCACTGAGTCACTTAGGGCCTCACTAAGTTGCTGAGGCTGATTTTGAACTGTCGATCCTCCTGCCTCAGCCTCCCAAACTGCTGGGATTGCAGGTGTGTGCCACCATGCCTGAGACCTTAACATTTTTTGAGGGCTTATACACACACATCCTCCCCCTTTTACTTTTTAAAAACTAGGACCACTGTGGAAAGTTCCGTAGGCTTGTTCTTTGCCAGAAAACAGCTAAATGAACACTTTCCTGTGTTCGTAATTTCTTTACATCAATTTTAATAGCCAGACAATAAATCCATCATATGGATGCATGTATCATGATTTAATCAATTCCCTGCTGCTAGATATTTCTGTGAATATAATATTTCCAAAATTATAAATATGGTACAAGGAATAACTTTTAGATAGACTGATGGCCATCTTGCTAATTACTTCTTTAGGACAATGCACAGAAGTAGCACTGCTATGTCACAGAGTCAGGGAGCAGAGCTGTATTTGTTTTGCATGTCCCTTTCTCAAGGCATCCCAGATTGACCATGCCTTGCGTCATGGGGTCTATTTCAGGATAGCCCTTCGACTTGGGTGATCCTTTCCCTGTGAATCCCAGCTACTCACATATATCTTCACTTTTGCAATTATATTTGCAATTATTTACTTGTTTACCCTAATCAAAATACCATGAATTCTTGTTTATGTCTCCTATGTGCTTGATAAAACATTTATTATTGTAATATGAACAGTCATAGGAAATTTTAATGTGTCTTTTGAGTGATAAGCAATAGTTATTTGACATGTGGTTTGGAAAATGGTTTTTCAATGTGAGCTACCTTGCCTTGGACTTACTGAAAAAGATTCATTGCCATCCTCTAGAGAGTTGACTCTCTGAACTTAATGCATAAGCAAGAGGAACAGCAAGTAAGCCTTCTCAACTTCTGTGCCCAAACTGGGAGGGGGAATCAGAGACAGCTTAAGATAAAACAGAAATGCACAAGGGAGTTCATAAGGAATTGAGATGCAAGGAGTCTTGCAAATGAAAGAAAGTTGAGAAGCAGATTTCCCCTTCACAAGCAGCTATAAAATTGTGCATTGATGTATTAGTGATTAATTATTTGAATTCTCATCCTTCTAAGAGATTTCCAAGGATTATAACAAAAGTAGGAGAGGGATATACCTCATAGAGACTCAGCTCTTAGACCTACTAAGCCAACTAACATTGCTGAAGAGCCAAATCAAGCAAGTACTGCAACTCAAGGTGACTTCACATGAAAGTAGCCAAGAACTGGTAGAGGTTACTCAGAAAAAATGGAATTCAGGAGCCCTGGAAGGAGATGGGAGCAAGGGAACCTGAGTATTCAAATTGTTAACAAGTTCCAAAGTGATAATGATGTTGTCTGAGAAATACTGGATTAGGAAGTCAAGTTACAAGAAAGTCAAGGGTCAAGTCTCACATTTTAGTGGCATGATTTATTTTGGATTGAATTTACATTCCCAGTATGCTAAATCTTCAAATGGAAGCCCGGTGTGGTAGCACATACCTTTAAACCCCAATGACTTGAGGCAGAGGCAAGAGGATTACAAGTTTGAAGATTGCTTGGATACTTTATTGAGACCCTGTCTCAAAATAAAAATTTAAAGAGGGTTAGGGATGTGACTCAGTGGTGGAGTATCCCTGGACCCTGTCCCTGGTACTGGAGTGTGTGTGGAGGTGGAGATAATCCTCAAATACATCAAATATTTTGGGTGTATGTGAAAGGAACAAGACTCTTAGCTAAGAGGACTGTGAGATGGGAGAGAATGAACAAGATGTTCTGAACAGGTAGGTGCTGGTGGCTGAATATATTGGGAGGGGGACCATGACCATGAAGAACTCATCTAGAAAGGCTGGTCTGGAACAATTCCTCTGAAGGAATACATCCAGGGCAGACTAATGATTACAGAAAGGTCAGACAAGAAGAAATTCTCGCTATCAGTTGCTCTTCTGACTGTGACCTACAACATTCTTCTCAGCTTGGAATACAAAACAGCAGCTACATTCATTGGGTTCCACCTTTACCCCAGACCCCAGAGTCATCAAGTAAACTTTCACAGCTTGTTTTAAGCCAGAAGGATCTGGGGGGATGGGAGGGAAAAGGAGGAGGGGACAAGGGAGTGAACAGCTCCTCTTAATACCCTGAAGGAGAAAACTCTTTGGAAATGGAGACATTATACAGCTCTCCAGAAGTAGCCATTTGTGCTGCCTTAAATGCAGATTGATTACTGCTATTTGGATGTTGAGTGCATCATCTTTCCTGAAGAAAGGGAAAAAGCTAAATTTCCCCACATTCAGCTGTGTCGTCAAATCACTTCTCCATACCAGCTCTTTTAATGCATTTTCCTGTTATCACATCCACTTGCAGTAGCTGATCTACCCTACTCCCCAACAGTGACCCCCCCAACATGTGCTGAATCCAATTAGCAACCTCATGACTATGACACCAAACTGCAAGCTCAAATCTTGGCGGGGCCACAGATCGCCCACATCTAGCATTTCTAGTGTGGACAAGAAGGAAGCCAGGGAAATGTTTAAGAGAAAGATCAACCTCCTTTCTCGGAGCTGGTTTCCAACCTGCAATGGCATGAGGCAATGCAGCTGGGGGAAGAAGGCAGAAGATAATTCACCTGACTCCTGCTTTCTATGATGCTTGAGCTAAAAATCCAACAGTACCCTGGTGTTATGGGAATCTACGATTAAACAGTGAAGGAAAGAGAAAAACTTCAAGTAAAAGCTGTTTTAACACCATTCAGTAGGTCCTAGTTTTATTCAAAATGAATTTTCACTTGTTGAGGTCATTAAATTCAAAGTGAGAAATCTTGGTTTATTTAAAGCTGTACCATTAAACTATTGAGAAGATGAGGACAAAGGCGGAAAGGAAAAGATGAATTTCAGGGAGATGTTCCCATGGGAAAATTTAATAGAAATGAGAGAGAGAATAAAAAAGATGTCAGGCAAGCAGTGTTAATAATAAGGAAGATTAAAAAAGGAAGGGCTAAGAAAACAGGTAAGAAAAGACAAGAAATAGGAAAAATAGCAATATCCAGAGGTACTATTAAAATTATTTAATGCTGGTCCCTCTGAGATTGCATTCTTTGTAAAGGGTTGAATCTATTATCTTTTTTTGTTCACCACTATTATCCTCAATTCCTGGGACCCAGGATACACTCAAGAAAATGAGAATAAAGGGAAGAAATGAATGCAAAGCCATCACATGCAAAATAAATGAGCACTGAAAAAAGTGTTCCTGGCAGGCAAAATACCTGCTTTCCTAGAGAATGGATTAACCATGTAATCTATACCCTGTGATAGGATGCATAATTTTCAAATTTTAAAACACAAACATTTGCAGGGAACTCACATTTGAATTCCACACCAATTTTCTCAATGGAATGGCAAAGAAATGGAACTTGCATCTTTTGATAAAGATATTTAACAAATGAGAACTGTACTCAATTACTATACAGACTTCTACCATTTCAAGGAATCCTAAAAAGTTGTATCAGCATCTCCCCTCCTCCTCCTTTTTTTTTTTTTTTGGCTGCTAGGGATCAAACCCAGGATCTCACAATGCTAGCAAGTGCTCCATCTCTGAGCTACATTCCGACCCTCTACTTGTATATTTTAACTTAGCCACAGGAAGTGCTGGTGAGTGATGCTTCACATTATGTTCCTAATCAGTATGTGAATGTCAGTTTAACTGAAGATACAGATACAAAGGATTATTAACAGTTTTCTTCCCCCTTTGTAATGCACAAGCCCCTCCCCCCATTGAAATTTTATGGAAAAACTTCCTTGTTTTATAGAAAAACAGTAGAGCTGCTCTAAGTCCAGAGTAGAAGACCAAGAGCACTTCTGCCCCAATGGTATTAAAAACACTTCAGGAGAACTGCAACAATATATTACAAGTGCTGGCTATAAATGAATAAAAACTGGTAAGTCTCCTGTGGTTCCAGAAACTACCACCAAGAGATATTCAGTGAAAGCTATATTCCTCTTAACAATTGGCACTGATATTGGCTTAGGAAAGAAAGAGTTACCAACAATCTAGTATAGCCTTTTGATCAAACACTGTGATGGAAATGCCAGCAGTCTTCCTTGAGGTTTAGGTAGACAGAAACCTAAGAGGGCCCTGTCAAACACAATGAAAAAAAGCAAGAACTGATGCTTACAGGCTTTAGAGATTGGAGATGCAGAAGTCAGCAAGGCAGGAGCACTGGGTTTTTTTGTTTTTTAAAGAAGACTGCACTGAGGCAAAGCTGAGATGAGGGCAGGTTCATGCTTGCCTCTCAGAGACAGAGGATAACACCACAGTTTTCTGAATCTGCAGTGTGCCAGGAAAGAACAGAATACATATGAAAAGATAAGAGCCTGCCCTTTTCTCTTTTCCTGAGATAACCCTAGCCTCATTACGTATGTCCAGAGTGAATCTATAATGCATTTGAATCTGCTCAGACCCCTGATTGCTCAATACAATTGCATTCCCACAGTCAAACTGGAGCATCAATTTCCTTAATATATACATCCTATCTTGAAATTGCTAAATCTTAGAATTAAAAGGTGCCTTAAAAGAATAAAGTCCCAACTCCTGAACTAACACAAATTCTGCTTTCTTGCAATGAGCCACAGATTCTAACAATTTCTAGAAACTCTTACAATATACCAGTTTCAAATAAAGTGATAGGCAGTTTCAGGAGAATGCACATAGATGCTATCTCCCAGATATGCATACCTAAATAAAACATGGCATGAAGCTAGGTTTTGATCTGACTCCAGTCATTATCAGTTTGTCTTTAGTACCCATAACATGCTCAGTAAAAGCCCATATAGAAGACCTCTAGCATGAAGATGACACTTGTAGGGACACACCTTAAGATGGCGACCACATTAACAACACCCTCGGGGCAAAAGCCTCCCCCACTCGTGGTACCACCAAGGTGGCGGCCTAGGATTGGCTCATTCAACTTCCATGAACCTGAGCAGCTTTACATCTTAGCAGACCTCTGCCCTGCAGGCCTTGCTGTATACTGCCTGTCCTGTTGACCTTTAAAATGATTGGCCCCCGCCTGTATCTCCTCCCCTCGTCCCTTTTCATATACCTGTTTCATTCCTCCATTAAAGTGAGATCCTGCTGGACAGACTCACGGCTGGTGTGCGTTTTTCAGCCGTCGACACTCACCATCCTGCCTGACCCCGTGGCCCCCCCCCCCCGCCCCGGCTGGTCCTAGGGTGGGCACCCAACCTTTGTTGTTCGGTGCGGAAGGAGCAACAGACACTCACATTTTGGTCTCTCCAAAATCAACCTGGATGTATCATATCAGATACACGGTCTAGAGTATACAAGACATTGCACTTTAGAAAAATTGAAAAGTGTCTTGATAATGACTCACACTATCTCGGATATAAAAAAGTCCCTGAAGGAGTCAAAACTTGCCTGAAGTTTAGAACACTCACCTGGACTATGAACACAGCAGGCCAGCTAACTAAGAAATGCTGAAATGAGATTGGAAATGTTGGAAAGTCAATCTGGGGATTAAAAACTAGAATCATACAGAAAAGAGACAATGTGTCTACCTTCCCCAAGGAGCCCTATAGGATGTCTCTAAAAAGGGGGAGCAGGTTTAGGAGCATCACAGAGAACCACAGCTGTGGGTCAGCTGCACGCAAGTTCTTTTTGCAAAAAATATGGAGGACAGACATAAAAGAGCTCTCAGAACCCTGGGACAAAAATCAAGGGCTTTTCCATGGAGCCTGTGAGAGAAAGAAGGCCTGAGACACACAAGGAAATGCCAAAACCTTATCTTGCTGGGACACAAGGTAATTAGGGAGGAGGCAGCTGATGATAGACAACTGAACTAGAAAAGAAGGCTACCTTTTGGGAATTGGAGGCTTATTTATCCTTCAAACAAAAAGATGTGGCTTCCTCTAGATGGACCAGGTATTTGAGACATAATGAGGGTTGCCCATCAGCAGACAGGCGTCTGAAAAAGGTGCCTCGAAGGGTCAGCAAAATGATAGGAGCTGCTGGGTGGTAGAGTGGTTTCTAGCAGGCAGGTGGATGTCCTTGAAAGCAACTGGCGAACTGCAATTGGTATTCTTCTTCCCTTTCTGTCTCACCTGGTCTCCCAGGGAGCGCCTAACATACCACTCCCTGAGCAGCCATCAGACGAACTGAGAAAGGTTGGCAGATCATACCCTGTTACAGAGGAAGTAGTGGCTACAGAGCCCTGAGAAAGCTCATCAACTCCTAGGCAGGCAGCTGCGCTGACCCGCGAAGTCGAAAAAGCTAACAGGCTGCCCTTTCCCTAAAGCTTACAATGTTTCTCTAAAAGGATTAATGGCCAGGCAGTACACTGGAAAGCAAAGTCAATGGAAGAGCACTCTGCACCATTGCTGATATCACTAGCGATTACCAGAGAGAAAAACAGGTAACCAAGGTCAGGGGCAAGGAAATCTGTTGAAACCGACACCCTTGTGGGAAGGGACTAATGAAAATGATAGCTTTCCAATTTTACCTTCACCCACCTAAACTTTCAGAATGAATGATATGAATGCAGCAGATGTTATTAATTTGGCCTTTGCCAAAAGCTTTAGATATGGTAGTCCAAGAAATTTTACTTGGAAAATTAATTCAAATTGGCTTGGTTCAGAACACAATCACTGAAGATTAAAAAGGGGCTGAAGGATGATAAACAAAAGACCGTTAAGTGACAGTCCATGCAGTGAGAGACTTAGGGTCAACACCAAAGAGTTTCTTATTGAGGGGTTCTATTCGTGGCTTAGAAAAGAAGTAAACAACTCACTAATGAGATCTGCAGAGGACACTAAGCTGGGAGGTAGAAAAACCACATCAGGGTCATCAAATCACAAAACAGAGTTCAAGTGGAAAAAATATAAGCTAATCTATCTAGGGGAAAACAACCCTAAACTTAGATAATATTCAACAAACAGGGAGGATGAGGGGCAGAAGCAGCATGTAAAAAGAGCTCTGACATGCTATAATGTGACAGAAGGAAGTAAGAAAGCCAAGGGCCACATGGGGAGCATGTCATGGGGGCACAGAGTGCTTCGAATCGAAGGCAAACAAAAATAAAGCAGTGTCAGAAAATAGGTGGTCTGCAAAAGAGATCGACTTTATTATTTGCCAAAAGAAAAATATATCCTACAATGAAAATCTTTTTTAATGGCTACAAAGCCATAAACCATACCTAGCAGTTGTTGGGTTTTTCTTGGATCTCACTTCACCTGGCTGGAGGTTAGCATCTAGAAGATGGCACTGGGCCACCATCCTAGGGCTCACTGACAATAAGGCTCCAAAGGAAAACCCACTCACAGTTGAGGTTGGCCATTCCTCCTAATTCTTTATGAAGCCTGTATTGCCTTCGGGCAATGCCTCACTGGCTTGGGGAAGTGGTTAATTTCTCTCCATTTACTTAACCTGCAAAGGTGCAATGACCCAGAAGCCAATGTTTCCACCATCAGTCTGAAAGCAATGGCTCAACACAATTATCTCTAGGCAGCTCAATGCTTTAGCAAGCATCTTGTTACATTACTTCAGCACAAAAATCAGCATTACAGAGGTTATTTTCTTCTTAAAACCTAAATTTTAAAAAATTTCCTTATATGTTTTTACTCATTAAACAACACTCACAACAACAGTCGCATCATGGCTATTTCTAAGAGCACAATAACAGAACTTATTCTCTCTTCACTTTCCAGAGCAGCTTTGCAAATTATTTCCATGCTTACCTGTCAGAATTAAATATTCACTAGTGGACAGTGAACCCAGAACTAGAAATATGAGTGTCTATCCCACTGTACCATTCAGTGCTCCTGCTACTCTGGGAACACGTAACCTGTTGTTTGAGTTGCCATCAGATGAGGCTAAACATTCTGGTCACAGGCCCACCCTATGAATTACACCTACAGTTTAGTGATTGCTCATTTCTTAGAGTGGCTAAATGATCACACAGTATTAAGTGACGTGAAGCCCCATTTCCAATCATGGGTTCTTTGAGCCCACCTGAACTAGTGATAATATAGGAAAGAAGAAAGAGAGTTTATGAGAAACACCAATTATGGATCTATATCATATCATGATTATTATTTTAATGTCCACTAATGAGCCTTAAACAATCAAATATATGGACACTTCATACCCAAGAATTAGGTCCTGGACAGGGCCTATTGGGAAAAGCCCACAAGAAAGAAGCCAAAAAGCCACAACAGCCTGACAGACTGATTTCTCAGCTGTCATTCTGTGTGACATTCTATAGATGCTCTATCCATCAGGATATGACACAGTGTTAGAGGTAAATGTCACACATCAGGGCAATGTTCTGGGCCAAAGAGCAAGAAAAGTGATCTCAATGACAAGTCTGAAGCTGAGATTAGATAACAGGTGCCCAAACTCATTCCTTCTCTAACCATGGCACATAACCTGACAATGGCCAACCTTCTAGAACTAAAGAGGTCCCAGAGGCCATGGAAAAACTGCTGAGACCAGCCCATGCAATGCCTTTGAAACAATGGATCTACTTTGTTTGAGTCCAAGCAGTCCGCTAAGCTATCCAAGTTCGTTCTGCATTAAGTAGTTCAGTTCTTGTTATTT
>JAJEJO010033408.1:0-12203 GCA_020662805.1 Glaucomys volans
ATCTAGGTTTAATTGGGACACTTTCTTCCCGTGTTTTCTCATGGTGCTCGTGTATCTTCCCCTCTGTTGCTTGAGGGGTGTTTGATCAAGCGGTGACCCAAGAAAGGTGCTGTCCCACTACCTCCAGGTTGGGAATGAT
Source organism: Glaucomys volans (assembly GCA_020662805.1). Classification (NCBI taxonomy): domain Eukaryota; kingdom Metazoa; phylum Chordata; class Mammalia; order Rodentia; family Sciuridae; genus Glaucomys; species Glaucomys volans. The sequence continues at coordinate 140 of JAJEJO010033408.1, forward strand.
CAATGCTTCTGGGCAGAGGCAGCCTAGTGTTGATAGACAATTAGATACAGCAAGGTGGTAGACTCCGGGCCTGGGTGTGGGCCTGGGCACTAGTTCAAGTTGGGGTGGTGTCACAGAACTGTGCTCAGTGATGGAGACACTGGGCTTGAGAGCCCAGGCTGACCTGAACTCCTCACTGGGGGTTCAGGCAGTGGCAGGTGGTTGCTCTCTCCTGGGGACACTGTAAGCTATTGCCAAAGGCTCAAAGCTCCCTGCTGGATCACTCCAGACACTGCTGACACTGCTGGCGGCCCCAGGAAGCTGGAAATGGACCCCCTCTGCCAGGGAAGCCACCAAACTCAGAGCAGTTCCACCTCCCCACCGGAGTCAGTGATTCCAGGGGCTTTGGGCCAACCTCTCCAGGTGTGGCTGGAGGGCCTGGGAAGCCCGAGATGGGCACTCTCTGCCAGGAAAGCTGCGGAAGTGGGGCAGAATGAGTTCCCACTCCCAGCCAGAGACTGCGTTCCCAGAGTTTCCCGGCTGGAGCTCCCCTGACACAGCTGGAGGCCCCAGGAAGCTGGTAATGGGCCTTCTCCGCCAGTTAAGCCGCCAAAATGGTGTGGGGTAGTTCCATCTCCCTGCCAGAGTCCGCGTTCCCAGAGTTTCCCGGACGCCTCTGAATGCCCCAGGTAGCCTGAGATGCTCAGTCTCTGCCTGGGAGGCCGCTGGCTGGTGCTGGAGCCAGGGCCAGTGACTCCAAAGCGCTACTGGGGACCCGCACTCACTTGTTGGCTGGCGCAGACCCAGGTCGGTTGCTCCGAAGCAGCTGTAGGGTCTGGCACTTCCGGATGGTAGCTGCCCGCGGCGGGCCGAGCCCAGCCCGGCTGAGTTGGTTCTGGAGCGGCAACTGGGGACCCCTTATATGTGCTTTGAATATAAAGTCTCGTTGAGAGTCATATTCCTGCTGTTTGAATCCCGAGCAAGTAGGAATCCACGGAGCAAGTAGGAATGCAGCCTTCCTCTAATCCGCCATCTTGGATCGTCCCCAGCTGATAGGCATTTGAGCTGACTGTAGCTTTGATAATTATCAATAAAGCTGTTTTAAACATCTGCACACAGGTCTTTTGGTGGATATATGTTTTCAAGTCCCTTGGGTAGAGACCTATGAGTGAGATTGCTGAAATAGGTACAAATTTATGATGATTTTTTTAAAAAATCAGCCACCAAACTGTTTTCCAAAGTGACTGTACCATTCTGCATCTCAACAAAACAGTATTAGAGTTATAGTGGCTTCAGATCTTTGTGAACACTTGATATTATCAACAATTTTAAATTGGTCATAATAAATTTGGGAAAATATCTTATTATGGTTTTAAATTTCATTCTCTGTGACTAAAGATGCTAGGCATCTTTTCATGTTATTATTTTGCAGCTGTCTTGGGTGGGGCCTCTGTTCAAATCTTTTGCCCATTTTTCAGAAAATTTGTCTCCATATTATTGAGAATGGTCTCTGGTATCATTTTTAAAATGTGTATTGGTTCTTTTCAGTTCTAAATAACATAGGATTCCTTTTGACATAATTATAAAAGCATGAAATATATTTTGTTCTGATTCAGTCCCCAGGACTCCAACATATGTCTTTGGCACCTTTGTCTAGTACCAGAAAACTGTATCTATGTGGGTTTGTCTCTGTGTCTTCTATTCTGTACCATTGGTCTTCGTGTCTGTTTTGGTGCCAATACCATGCACTTTTTGTTACTATAGCTCTGTAGTATGATTTAAGTTCTGGTATTGTGGTGCTTCCTGCTTTGCTTTACTCAATAAGGCTTGGTTTGGTTATTCTATGTCTCTCATTTTCCAAATGAATTTATTTCATAACTTCTTTTTTCAAGTTCTGTGAAAAATGTCATTGGAATTTTGATGGGAATTGCATTGAATTTGTACAGCAGTTCTGGTACTATGGCCATTTTGACAACATAATTCTGTCTGTCCAAGAACATGGGAGGCCTTTCTATCTTCTAAAGTCTTCTTCAATTTATTTCTTTAGTGTTCTATCATCTTCATTGTAGAAGTCCTTCACCTCTTTTGTTAGATTGATTCTCAAGTTGTTGCTGTTGTTTTGTTTTGTTTTGTTTTGTTTTGTTCTGTTCTGTTCTGTTCTGTTATGTTTTAAGCTATTGTGAATGGGATAGTTCTCCTAATTTCTTTTTCAGCAGATTCATCTTTGGAGTATAGGAACACAGTTTATTTATGGGAGGTCATCTTGTATCCAGCTACTTTGCTGAATTTATTTATGAGTTCTAGAAGTCTTCTGGTGGAATTGTTTGGATCTTCTAAATATAGAATCATGTTGATGGCAAACATATAATTTGAGCTCTTCTTTTCCTATTCATAATCTTTTCAATTTCCTTCTCCTGCCAGGTTGCTCCAGCTAGAGTTTCAGGACTATATTTAATAGGAATGGTAAAAGTGGGCATCCTCATTTCCTTTCTGTTTTTAGAGTAGATGCTTTCAGTGTTTCTCCATTTAGAATAATGTTGGCCTGGATTGTGTGATATATAGCCTTTATAATGTTGAGGTAAATGCCTTCTATTCCTAGTTTTTCTAGTGTTTTTAACATGAATGGGTGCTGTACTTTGGTGTCATTTCTTATAAAATCTTTGGTTTTGATATCAGTGTAAGTGTTTCTTTATAAAGTAATTTGGGTTTTCTTGGTGCTGGGAATTTAACCTAGGGCTTCGCACATACTAAGCATGCATTCTACACTGAGTTGAATCTTTAGCTGATAAAACACATATTGAAATATTCCCTCCTCCATTTTCTGAAAGGAGATTGAGTAAGACTGGTGTTCTTTTTTTTTTTTTTTTCTTTTTAATCCTTAAATGTTTGACAAAATTAACCAATGAAATCATCAGGTAAAGGGCTAAGCCCAGGCTCCTGCATCACAAGTGGACCCCAAAGAAGAGTCCTGAGGTGCAGTCTTCCAGAGGGACTGGCAATTGCTATACCCTGCCTCCAGGAGTCCCACCTCCAAGTCTAATCCTCTACCTTTGTAACTTTCATCATCCTGAGGATGGAGTTGCCAGCAAACTCCAGACAACCCCACCTATCAGAAGAGAAGCAGAGAAGACCTTGAGCTCCAAAAGAAACAATGGTTCAATTTTCCTTCAAGACTCTCTTTTTTCCCCTATTTTTTTTCTTTTTTCTTTTATTGTTCCACACTCTCACATCCCAATCATCTTCAAAATCAAGTACCTTTCATGTATCAGGCTACTGGGAGGTTTGAATAGCATATTACACTTTTGTTATAGATTCTTTTTATTACTCACTCTATTTCCTCTTATTTGTTTCCTCTTTCTCCCTTTACTCCTCTTAACAATGAACTTCTTTTGATTCCTCTTTCACTCTTCCTATGATCTAGTACCTCTGTATTCTTACTTCTTACCTCATTAATATCACATCTTATACCCGGCTCCTGTTCTCTCCTTGTCCCTTAGAAATTGTAGACTTTATTGCAAACCCATTGTTTATGCTGTAGATAATAATCAAACACATCAACTCTATTTATTATGACAATATTGTTAATGTCTTAATAGGGGCTATTTGATTTAAGACTGCATACAGTTTACATTGGGTGTTGTTAATATTGACCACCCCTTAAAAGTAAGATATTGGAAACGTGCAGGGACACTATAAATCTATAGGGTGGAAACTGTAATACCTCAGATACCCACTGCTAGAGGGAAAAAAACACAAACAACATGAAAAAACAAGGGAACAAAGTGCTCCAAAAAAACCAAAATGCTATATTAATAGAATTCATTGACAGAACAAATAGAAAAGCAGTTCAGAATGTACATAATTAAAATTATCTGCAAAGTAAAGGATGTTATAAGAGCAAATGCAGGCAATGAATGATCATTTTAATAAAGAGTTAAAAGAGCAAATGAGGAAGTAAAAGATTATTTCAATAAAGAGATAGAGGTTCTGGGAAAATAAAAAACAGAAATCCTTGAAATGAAGGAAACAATAAACCAAATTAAAAACTCAACAGAAAGAATCACCAACAGACGAGATCGCTTGAAAGACAGAACTGCAGATAGTGAAGACAAAATATATAATCTTGAAAATATAGTTGGCCACAGAGAGAAGATGGTAAGAAATCATGAACAAAACCTCTAAGAATTATGGGATACATCTGGGGATATGGCTCAGTTGGTAGAGTGCTTGCATTGCATGCACAAGACCCTGTGTTCCATCCTCAGCACCACAGAGGAGAAAAAATTATGGGATAACATGAAAAGAACAAATTTAAGAATTATTGGGATTGAGGAAGGCACAGAAATACAAACCAAAGGAATGAACAATCTATTCAATTAAATAATATCAGAAAATTTCCCAAACCTGAAGAATAAAATAAAAAAATCAATACAAGAGGCTTACAGAACACAAAATGTACAAGATTAAAACAGAGTCACACCAAGGCACATTATAATGAAAATGCCCAACATACAAAATATAGATAGAATTTAAAGCCTGCAAGAGAAAAGTATCAGATTACATATAGGGGAAAACCAACATGAATATCAGCAGATTTCTCAACCCAGACCCTAAAAGCTAGGAGATCCTGAAAAAATAAAATATAAAGGTCTGAAAAAAAAAATGAACACCAACCAAGAATCTTAAGTCCAGCAAAACTAACTTTCAGATTTGATGACAAAATAAAAACCTTCCATGATAAACCAAAATTAAAAGAATTTACAAATAGAAATCCTGCACTACAGAACATTCTCAGTAAAATATTCCAAGAGGAGGAAATGAAAAACAACAATGAAACTCAGCAAAGGGAAGAACTACCCTAAAGAAAAAGCCAATCAAAGGAGAAACCAAGTCAAGCTAAAAAACAAAAATAAGCCAAAATGACAGGGAATACAAATCATATCTCAATAATAACCCTGAATGCTGATGGTCTTAACTCATTAATCAAAAGACACAGACTGGTAGATCAGATTAAAAAAAAAAAAAAAAACACCAAAAAATAGCCTCCTTTAAAGAGACTATTTAAAAGAAAAAAAAATTCAAAGACTAAAGGTGAAAGGATGAAAAAAAACATACCATGCACACATACTCGGTAAAAAAGCAAGGGTTTCCATTTTCATATCAGATAAAGTGGACTTCAAGTCAAAGTTAGTCAGAAGGAATAAAGAAGAAAATGTCATCCTGCTTAAGGGATTCATAAATCAACAAGACATACAATTGTAAATATTTGTGCCCCAAACAATGGAGCATCTACGTATGTCAAACAAACCCTTCTTCAGTTGAGGAATCAAATAGACCACAACACAATAATACTGGGTGACTTTAACACATCCCTCTCAATACTGGATGGATCTTCCAAACAAAAACTGAAAAAAGAATACTGGATGGATCTTCCAAACAAAAACTGAAAAAAGAAACCACAGAACTCAATAATACAATCAATAATTTAGACAACACATATATAGAGAGAATATTTCATTCATCAATGAGCGAATACACTTTTTCTCAGCAGTACATGGATCCTTCCCTAAAATAGACCATATGTTATGACACAAAGCAACTCTAAGCAAGTACAAAAAATTAGAGATACTACCTTGATTTTATCAGCTCACAATGGAATGAAATTAGAAATCAATGATAAAATAAAAAATAGAAACTATCCCAACACATGGAGACGAAGTAATATGCTATTGAATGATGTATGGCTAGCAGAAGAGATCAGGAAGTTGATAAAAAAAATTCTTAGTGGTAAATGAGAACACCGATATGACATATCAAATTGGGCCGCTATGAAAGCAGTACAAAGAGGAAAGTTCATTGCATTGAGCTCATTCAATAAAAGAATGAGAAGTCAATAAATAAATGACCTAACATTACATCTCAAAGCTCTAGAAAGAGAAGAACAGATCAACACCAAAAGTAGAAGACAGGAAATAATTAAAATCAGAGGTGAAATCATTTAAACTGAAACAAAAGAAACAATTGAAAAAATTGATAAAAAGTCGGTTCCTTGAAAAAAAATAAACAAAATTCGTAAACCCTTGGCCACACTAACAAAAAGGAGAGAGAAAACTCAAATTACCAAAATTTAGGATGAAAAAGGAAATATCACAATGGACACTACTGAAATACAAAACATAATTAGAAACTATTTTGAAAACCTATACTCCAACAAAATAGGACATCTCGAAGTTGTTGACAAATTTCTAGAGACATATGATCCTCCCAAGCTGAATCAGGAGGACATACGCAATTTAAACAGATCAATTTGAAGCAATGAAATACAAGAAGACATCAAATGCTTACCAACAAAGAAAAGCCCAGGACCAAAGGGATTCTCAGCCAAATTCTATAAGACCTTTAGAGAAGACCTAATACCAATACTGTTCAAAGTATTCCATGAAGTAGAAAAGGAGGAAATCCTTCCAAACTCCTTCTATGAAGCTAGTATCACCCTGATACCAAAACCAGACAAAGACACATCAAGGAAAGAAAACATCAGACCACTATCCCTGATGAACAAAAATGCAAGAATTCTTATCAAAATTTGGGCAAATCACATACAAAACCATATTAAAAAGATGATCAAGTGGGTTTCATCCCAGGGATGCAAGGTTGGTTCAACATCTGGAAATCAATAAATGTAATTCATCACATCAATAGACTTAAAGTTAAGAATCATATGATTATTTCAATAGATGCAGAAAAGGTATTTGATAAAATACAGCACCCCTTCATGCTCAAAACACTAGAAAAAGTAAGGATAGTGGGAACATTCGTTAACATTGTAAAAGCTAAGCCCAAGGCCAACATCATTCTAAATGGAGAAAATTGAAAGCATTCCCTCTAAAAAGTGGAACAAGGCAGGGATGCCCTCTTTCACCACTTCTATTCAACATCATCCTTGATACTCTAGCCAGAGCAATTAGATGAAAGAAATTAAAGGGATATGAATAGGAAAAGAAGAACTCAAATTATCACTCTTTGCCAAGGACATGATTCTATATTTAGAAGATCCAAAAAATTCCACCAGAAACTTCTAGAACTCATCAACAAATTCAGCAAAGTAGCAAGATATAAAATCAACACTCAAATCTAATACAATTCTATTCACAAGTAATGAATCCTCTGAAAGAAAAATTAGGAAAACTACCCCATTCACAATAGCCTCAAAAAAAAAATACTTGAGAATTAATCTAACAAAAGAAGTGAAAGATTTCTATGATGAAAACTTCAGAAAAGAAATTAAAGAAAACCTCAGAAGATGGAAAGATCTCCCATGTTCTTGGATAGGCAGAATTAATATTGTCAAAATGGCCATAATACCAAAAGTGCTATTCAAATTCAATGCAATTCCTATTAAAATCCCAATGACATACCTCATAGAAATAGAGAAAACAATCATGAAATTGATTTGGAAAAATAAGAGGCCCAGAATAGGTAAAGCAACCCTTAGCAGGAAAAGTGAAGCAGGAGGTATCACAATACCAGACCTTAAATTATACTACAGAGCAATAGTAACAAAAACAGCATGGTATTGACACAAAAACAGCATGGTATTGACACGAAAATAGCATGGTATTGACACAAAAACAGACAGGTAGACCAATGGCACAGAATAGAGGACACAGAGACAAACCCACATAAATACAGGTATCTCATACGAGGCAAAGGTGCCAAAAACATACAATGGAGAAAAGATAGCCTCTTCAACAAATGGTGCTGGGAAAACTGGAAATCCATATGCAGCAAAATGAAATTAAACCCCTATCTCTCACCCTGCACAAAATTCAACTCAAAATGTATCAAGACCTAGCAATTAGACCAGAAACCCTGCATCAAATAGAAGAAAAAGTAGGCCAAATCTTCATCATGTTGGCTTAGGACCAGACTTCCTTAACAAATCTTCCAAAGCACAAGAAATAAAAATACGAATCAAGAAATGAATGAATTCAAACTAAAATGCTTTTTCTCAGCAAAGGATACAGTCAATAATGTGAAAAGAGAGTCTACAGATTGGGAGAAAATCTTTACCAGATGTACTTCCTATAAAACACTAATCTCCAGAATTTATAAAGAACTCAAAACCTTAACACCAAAAATACAAATATCCCAATCAATAAATGTGCTAAGAAACTGAAAAAACACTTCACAGAAGAAGACATACAAATGATCAACAAATATATGAAAAAATGTTCAACATCTCTAGTAATTAGAGAAATACAAATCAAAACTACCCTAAGATTTCTTCTCACTCCAATTACAATGGCTATTATCAAGAATACAAGCAACAACAGGTGTTGGCAAGGATGTGGGGAAAAAGGTACACTCACACATTGCTGGTGGGGTTGCAAATTGGTGCAGCCACTCTGGAAAACAGTATGGAGATCCTTAGAAAACTTGGAATGGAACCACCATTTGACCCAGCTATCCCACTCTTTGGCCTATACAAAAAGGACTTAAAATCAGCATACTACAGTGATGCACCCAATGTTTGTAGCACCTTGATTCACAATAGCTAGATTTTAGAACCAACCCAGAAGCTCTTCAATAGATGAACAGAGAATGCGGTATATACACACAATGGAATATTACTTAGCCATAGAGAAGAATAAAATTATGGTGTTTTCGGGTGAATAGATGGAGTTGGAGAATATCATGCTAAGTGAAATAAGCCAAATTCCCGAAGTCCAAGGACCAAATGTTTCCTATCATAAGTGAATGCTGACACATAATGGGGGCGGGGAGTAAGAGAAGAAAGGAGGAACTTCGGATTTTGTAGAGGGAAATGAGGGGAGGGTAGAGGTCATGGGGTAGGAAAGATGGTGAAATGAGACAGACATCATTATCATTATCATATGTATGATTACACTAATGGTGTGACTCTACATCATTTACAACCAGAGAAATGAAAAGTTGTACTCCATTCATGTACAATGAATCAAAATGCATTCTGCTCTCATGTGTAACTAAAAAGAAAAAACAATAAAAGAAAAGAAATTCTCCATCAAGGAAAAATTAATCTAGTTGGTATTAAAGCAGCTAAAGTATAATTTATTTTAAAGGTCAATAAAACACATATAATAAAAAAAATAGGATTAAGGTACTTATTAATGTGACCTAGGCTGGTGGCATAGTTCAGAGACGGAGTGCTTGCCTGCCATATGTCAGACCCTGTGTTCCATATCCATCCCTGCAAAAAATCAAAATATGAAGTTTTGGGGCTGGAGATGTGACTCAGTGGTAGAGTGCTTGCCTCACACGCATGAGGTTCTGGGTTTGATTCCCAGTACTTAAAAAAAAAATCATGTATACATACACACGGAATACATTGGACCCAGAAGTCCCTCATTTCTTCCACCATGTGAAGACACATGAAGGCTTCATCTAATGGACCAGGAAATGTGCCCTCATGAGACACTAAATTGGCCAGTATCTTGTTATTGGACTTCCCACCCTCTGGAACTACGAGAAAGAATTATTAGTTGTTTATGAGCTCCCCATTTTGGTATTATTATAGCAGCCCAAGGAGACAAGAACAAAGCAATAATTGTCTCAATATCCAATAAGTCAATGAATAGCCAGATTCCCTTTTGGTAGTGGATAGCAGAGCATAAGTAACTTTCCCTATACTGACTGAAGGGGTGAATTTTCAAGCCTCAGAACACTTTGCTCCCAAGAATCTGACTGTTCCTTGCATTGTATCAGGATTAATGAACCACTCCTGGGGTCTCATTTGAGATGCTGAGTGCTCTAAAGTCATCATCTCCTATTCTTTACTGGGATCTCTGGGAAAACACTAAAATGGTCTCCAATAATCCCCACCTTCTGATATTCAAAGTTTAGTTGATCACACCTCTTGAGTAACTTGCTTCTAACCAACAGAACACCTCAGGACTGAGAAGATGCCACTTTACAATTCCATAAAATTGTACTTTCCATCTTGCTAGCAGAATTTTTCCCTTGCTGACTTCATGAAGCATACTGCTTTGTGGAGAGGCCCACATGACAAGGAATGGAGGATGATCTCCATCAAACAACCAACAAGGAACTGAGCTCTTAATTGAACAACATTTGAGGAACTAAATCCCACCAGTAATCATGCAAGCTTAGAAGCAGCTCCTTTTCCAACTCACCCTCAGTGAGACCCCCCTCATCTTTGGCTGACAAATTGATTGCAGTCTCATGAGAAAGCCAGCTAAGCCATGACACACAGTTACTAATGTACAGAAACTGTGAGATAATAAATACGCTATTTTAAGCAGTTAAATTTGGAGTAATATGTGACCTAGTAATAGATATCTAAATTGCCCCTGTCAGCCTGATGCTATCAATGCAGTGAAACAAAGCCTCATAAAGGAAGAGAGATTTGTCTCATGCCTCAGCCTACTCACTGGTGGAAAATAGCATAAGAATTTACATTCTTCTCTTGTAGAACCATAGACGTGCATTGAAGCCCTACCAGATACAGGCAACTGGTCTTTCTATCCTTCTACCAAAGGGATAATAAATGTATGACATCTGCAATGCCCAGGATGACATTCCAGATGCCTATAGTTTTGATACAAACTATCTGAAACAACTATAATATATAAATTAAATTAAAAGGCAATAATCTACCATAAACCTCCGATTCCCACTAGTTTTTTCGATGGCCACACAAAACTACTATAATGAACTGCATCTTTCAATACCCCTGCTGCCCTTAATGCCTTCATCATGGCTTCAAATTCATCATTTTCATTGTATACATGGATGGAACTGGAAGCCTAGTCAGTGCATTCGTCTTTATATTTACAAGCACTCCTCTCAATTTAGAAAACCCTTTTGAAATTAATGAACATCAATACCAACATAAATGAGAGGAACAAAAGCAGCGCCCAACAGTGATTTATTTATTTTTTTTTTTTTATTTACCCATTGATTCATTGAACACAAATGGAGTACAGCTATTGCTTCACTGGTTGTACACAAAGTAGAGTTACACCATCTGTGCCTTCATGCATGTACACAGGGCAATGGTATCTGTCACACACTCTGTTATTAATTTTACCCCCCACCCGCCCCCACCCCTCCCTTCCCTCTATGCTAGCTATCTTTCCTCCATTCCTGCCATCTTTCCCCCCCACATTATGCATCATCATTCATCTATCAGAGAGACCATTCGGCTTTTGGATTTTGGGGATTGGCTGATCTCACTTAGCATAACAGTTTCCAACATCATCCATTTACCTATAAATGTCATAATTTTATTCTTCTTTATGGCTGAGTAATATTCCATTGTGTATATATACCACAGTTTCTTTATCCATTCATCTACTGAAGGGCATCTAGGTTGATTCCATAATCTAGCTATTGTGAATTGAGCAGCTATGAACATTGATGTGGCTGCATCACTGAGGCAATCTGATTTTAAGTCCTTTGGGTATAGGCCAAGGAGTGGGATAGCAGGGTCAAATGGTGGATCCATTCCAAGTTTTCTAAGGAATCTCCACACTGCTTTCCAGAGTGGCTGCACCAACTTGCACTCCCACCAGCAATGTATGAGTGTACCCTTTTCCCCACATCCTCGCCAACACCTGTTGTTGCCTGTGTTCTTGATAAAAGACATTCTAATTGGGGTAAGATGAAATCTTAAGGTGGTTTTGATTTGCATTTCTCTTATAACCAGTGATGTTGAACATTTTTTCATAAATCTGTTGATTGCTTGTAGATCTTCCTCTGTAAAGTGTCTGTTCATTTCCTTGGCCCATTTATTGATTGGGTTATTGGTGTTCGTGGTGTAAAGATTTTTGAGTACTTGGTAGATTCTGGAGATTAGTGCTCTGTCTGAAGTGTGTGTGGCAAAGATTTTCTCCCACTCTGAAGGCTCTCTCTTCACATTGCTGATTGTTTCCTTTGCTGAGAAGAAGCTTTTTAGTTTGACTCTATCCCAATCATTGATTCGAGCTTTTATTTCTTGTGCTTTGGGAGTCATGTTAAGGAAATCTGGTCCTAGGCCAACATGATGAAGATTTGGACCTATTTTCTCTTCTATTAGGTGCAG
>JAJEJO010033437.1:0-21508 GCA_020662805.1 Glaucomys volans
GGGGAGGGGAGTTTCGGGGGTACCGGGCGGGGGAGCCGTGAGCCAGAGGGGAGGGGGCCGCGGGTTTTCATGTACCCAGCATGAGCTCCTACTTCGTCAACCCCCTGTTCTCCAAATACAAAGGCGGCGAGTCCCTGGAACCGGCCTATTACGACTGCCGGTTCCCTCAGAGTGTGGGCAGGAGCCATGCGCTGGTGTACGGGCCCGGCGGCTCGGCGCCGGGCTTCCAGCACGCCTCGCACCACGTCCAAGACTTCTTCCACCACGGCACCTCCGGCATCTCCAACTCGGGCTACCAGCAGAACCCGTGCTCGCTTAGCTGCCACGGAGACGCCTCCAAATTCTATGGCTACGAGGCGCTCCCCAGACAGTCCCTTTATGGGGCTCAGCAAGAGGCGAGCGTGGTGCAATATCCCGACTGTAAATCCTCCGCCAACACTAACAGTAGCGAAGGACAAGGCCACTTAAATCAAAACTCGTCTCCCAGCCTCATGTTTCCATGGATGAGACCCCACGGTGAGAAGCCTTTTCTCTTTCCCCCTTGGTCTCCCGCGCTCCGGGGTCTTCTCCCCCTCCCTCGCCTTTTTGTCTGTCCTTGCTTTTCCTCCTGGCTTTGGGGTCTCTCCCACCCCACCCCCTTGCCTGGGTGGGTTTCTGGAGGTTGTTGGGAGGGGGGCGCCTGGGACGTTTGGAAATTGGGGTGAAGGTGGGGAAAAGGTGGTGTGTGGGTGGCAAAGGGTTAAAAATCATTTCCTCCATTTCTGTCTGTGTCTCTCTGTCTCTCCCTCTCCCCATCTCTAAAGTCAAAGTTGGGGAGGTGGCTGGGAAGGGTACCCTGAGGTTATCAGTGTTTGGAGCTGATAACCAGTTTCTCCAAAGGCAGAGAGCCCGCAGTCCAAAGCAGTGGCCAGGCTGTCTTGGGTCTAGCCAGACCCTAGCCAGAGAGTGTGAAGACCCCTAGGATAGACACTCTGGCTCTCTAGGGTCCCCACTGCTTCCTTTCAGAGAACTAGCCTAAGGGCCATTACCTCAACTTTTTTGTACTTCCCCCAGTTGAAGAGAAGACAGGGACCCTGAGAAAAGAAAAGAAAAAAAGTGCTCCAAAGGAGAGGGGTATACAGGTTGAGGGGCTCTGAAGTCCAGAGGACCCTAGCCAGGTAACCCTCCAATCAAGGACTTGTGGGATCTCCTTGAGACCTGCAGAGCTGCTCAGGTCATGAGCCCCTCCAAAGGTGGCCCCTCACAGCCCAATTTCGAAGTACAGGGGGAAGCGATAAAGCGACAAGTTCCGGCAGGATGGCCCTTGATTTATTTGCTGGTCTCCAGTTAGCAATCAGGCGAAGCAGTCATACATTCCAGGAGATCAATTATTTTTCTTATTGGAAAAGCATTAAGCAGAGAGAGGCAATGAGGGGGCAGTGGGCAGAGTCCCTCTCCCTTACCCCATCCCTTTTTCCTTTCTTTTGGAAACAGATTCTGTCCCCAGCCCATCTCACTAAATGCCATTCTGCACGTGTAAACAAAGCTGCAAAGGCCAATTTCCTGGGATTGCAGGCCTGGGGGACTCTAAAGGGTTCCCTGGCTCTTCTAAACCCCCAGTTTCCAGACAACTCCAGTCCCTGCCCCCACCCTCACCCCATCTCCCAAGGTGAAGCCAAACCAAAACAATCCCCCAGACTTTCTTGCCCTTGCCAGCCTTCTGCTCTAGTCTCTTCTGCAGGAGGGAGATGAACTGGGGAGACCAGAGTGGGGACAATAAGGGAGGCAGAGTAGCAGGGAAAAACCGAGCCCCCACCCAGACATAACCAGACTGGGGTTCTGTTCTGTCCAGCTCCGGGGCGGCGCAGCGGTCGGCAAACTTACAGCCGGTATCAGACCTTGGAACTAGAAAAGGAGTTTCTCTTTAATCCTTATTTGACACGAAAGCGCCGGATTGAAGTCTCTCACGCCCTGGGACTGACCGAGAGACAAGTGAAGATCTGGTTCCAGAACCGAAGAATGAAGTGGAAAAAGGAGAACAACAAGGATAAACTGCCTGGGGCTCGAGATGAGGAGAAGGTGGAGGAAGAAGGAAATGAGGAAGAGGAGAAAGAGGAGGAGGAAAAGGAAGAAAACAAGGACTAAACAAAAAAGAAAAAAAAGAAAATTTCCCTCTTTTAGCAACTCCCTTGAAGTTTCGTTTTATGGTAGCAGATAAATTGAGAAGTTTACGACTGTCATTTGCTTTTATAGAGAATAGAATGACACTCACAACTCTAACTACCTGTCAGATACTTGCAGCTCTGGTTTTATTACCTTTGGACTCCCCCTCCTCTTTATTTGTTTGGGGGCTGGAGGGGGGAGATCCAGACACAGCAAAAAGTTTGGACTCTCTGTCCCACTCCTTGCCCTAACACACACACTTGTCCCTATTCCCACCTTCTGAGTCCTTCCTGAATTTTAAGGTCTGTGACCTGGCCTTCTTACCCCCTCTTTCTGCCCCTTCTCACCATGCTCCCACTTCCCTGCTTCTCTGATATTTATTTTAGAGGGGAGCCCCCTCAAATGCAGAAGAGGACTCCTGGCTTTGTTTTTATGCTAGGTTTAGTGTACTAGATTTACTTCTTAAAAAAGGAAAGGAAAGGAATGGTAATAAAAGGAAGGAAAGGAAAATAAATGAAAAAATTTTAAAGAAATAGGAAAAGATAGCAAGGAATATTCCTTCCCCCTCCTTTAGGCTCCTGCTTAGAAAACCCCCTTGACTTTCTCTAGGAACCTGATGTAGATGTGGGTTTCTCCCCTCCTCCCTTTCTAAGGGGCCTACACTCACCTCTAAAATCCTACCTAGCCATCCCATGGTCACTCGGGCCCATGCCTTCCTTGCCTTCACTGTTTGATTTCTGTTCTTTTGGGCCCGGCTCCTTCTGAGTTGCAGCAGTGGTAGCGCTCAGAAATCACCATAATCATGAAAATAAATAATAATAATAATAATAATAATAATAATATTGACAATAAATCTTTAACATACTACCTAAAGGGAACCTGCAATAACCTTGAAAAAGAAAATTTAAAAATCCTACTCTAGGAAAAAAAAAGAGAAAAAATTAAAACTGAAAAAAAAAGAAAGAAACCTCCAACGTATTTTATCACTACCTATAGAAAGAAATCCTGCTTTGAGAGTATTCGTAATGCAGTTTTGTTGTCGTTTGTTGCTGCTTATTTCACTAAGAAGAACCCAACAACTAAGACTGCCTAGCCCGCCGGTCCTGTGCGCTTTTATTGTGCTTCTAACCCTAGTAGAGTAGAACTAAATTGCACTGAATGTATAGTTAACTCTGTCTTGAATTCTCTGTTTATGCAACATGCTCGAAAGAAAAAAATGTTAAAAATATATCTATAATAATAATTTTTGGTCATTTGTCTTTATGTCCAGCTATGAATGTAGATTTTGTGTCCCGACAGCCCTGTTCCTGGTCCAAGTACTTTGTATTGTATACGTGAGTCATAATAAAAAAAAAGGAGAAAAATATATGAAGCTGAAATGACTTGCTTTTTCTCCACAGCTCTTCCCCATTCTCTACCTCTTCTCCTTTCCTAACACTCTGGTAAAGATCTCCACTGATCTGACTTTGGAATGGGGGGACTTGCATGGGGAGAAGCATAGAAATGGAGAGAACAGGCTGGGCTCAAAGGGCAGGTGACTGGTTTCCGGGTGAGAGGAGGAAAAGGAGCAGTTCACTGGTAGAAAGAAGAAGGGGTACACCAGTAGGCTCTTGAGGGAGCCTTGGCTCCCAAGTGGGTTTCTAGGTGTTAGGACCTCAATGGAAAGAAAGATCTCATTCATTCACCTTTCTCTTCCTCAGCTCTGGTCTGGGCCCAGACAAAGAATCTGTTCCATGCCCCTCCCATGGATATGTCTTTTTTTCCCCAAGAGCTGGGGCTGAGGATGAGGCAGCGAGGTTTTTTCTGATCTTCACAGGTCCTTTTTGGCCAGTCCCTGGCACCCATCAACCAGCACTGGAATAGTGAACAGGGTGGGGGAAGTGTAAGGCTCAGGGCAGCTGACCTGTCAGAAGGGCTTGAAGGGCAAGATACCTAAAGAGAGGCTGCTAAGTGGGGCGGGGGGCGGGGGGATAAGGAATTTTCAGCCTGGGAGAGATGGGAGGGAAAGAAGAAATGGATGACCTGGTAGTTCAACCAGCTTGGGTCCACATCCTAGAATTCAAATTCAGTCAGCATAGGGCCATCACTGTCACTAAACTCTCTCATGTCCACTCCACCTCTCTTCTGGCTGCTTCAAGCCAGCTCCAGGCTTCACCTTGGCATTTGGGCAGGTTGCTGGGGCCCCCTAGAGTGCCCCTTGGCCTGGGGAAATGGGTTTGCTGAGTGGATGGGCCTCCACCCCAGCTACTGCAGGGTAAGGGGAGTCTCCATTGGAATCTTCCATTCCCTAAAATATAGAGTTGAAGGCTCAGGGACCCAGGGGGCAAAAGAGCCTCTCTCTTCTCTCTGGAGGGTCCTAAACTGAGAAGTCTGTTTATGCCAATAAGATTCTGGTCAAATAACCCCAAATTCCAGAGATGCAAAACTTCTGACTCAGTCAGGAGTGGGGGGAGATAGGGAGGGAAGAGGATCTCTGGTCTTCAAAACCAGACCCCCAAAGACTGAAATATTTTTGAGGCCAGATATCCCTTCCCTCTCACACCAACCCCCTTCCCCTGGTCAATGATATTCACAGATCTAGGTTCAGACCAAATCTTATTTGGTGTGCTTTACTGGAGTCCCAGTCCTTGATTCCTAGGAAAAGTGGTCCTGAGTACAGGATTGTATCAGGCAGTATTCATAGGGAACTCCTGCTGCCTAGAGAGAGGCTTCCCGTTGGTAGCACAAGCTGCAGCGCAGCAGCTGGTGACAGCTTTAAGCAGAAGCTGGGAGAAAATCTGTCCCAACCTGGGGTTCCTGTTTCGAGTTAAGAAGCCAGCCAGGTAACCCTATTTGCTGCAGGGAATACTGGCTACCAGCTAGGGAGGTCCGAAAAGAGGACATTTTGCTCTGAATCTCAGGCCTTCCCATAGGCGTCCCCTTCCTACTGTCAGCGATGGCCAGGGGCTGTTTCATTTTTAAACGTGGAATTATGATTGCTATTAATAAAAATGTCTGGCCCAGTAGCCAAGTGGGATGAACCCTGCATTAAGTGACTCCGAAGGGCCTTGCCGCTCCCCCCCTCCCAACACCAAATGCCCCATTCATCCCTGGCCCTGTTCTGCAACGTCCGTGGCCCCAAGCCTGTCGCGTCGGAGGGCGGGGTGCGTCTGGCGCCCGGTTTCACTCAAAAAGTCGGGCAACTGGAGGGTCAGACCCCAGGAGCCCCAGCCGCCCCCTCATGCAGCACTCGTTTCCCCGCTCCTCCTGCCCACCGCCTCTGTTTCCTCGTTTGGAAAGAAAAGGAGGTAAAAACCCGTTTTATGGGGGAACGTAATTGTGAGCGGGATGCTCTCTCTTTAGAAACGCGTCCTCCCAAATGCTCCCGCCATCCCATTACCGGAATGGGGACCATTCGGCTGCTGCAGATAGGACTTTCTCCCATTCTTTACTTTTTTATTAGCCAATCAAAGTGGCTTCCGAAAGCTATTTGTGATTTGTGAAAAATAGTATCTTTCAAAATGCTGAGTTGAAGCATCTCGCTCATTTCGCCTTGAATTTATTATTCTAATCTCAACGGTAGAGACAGGATAATGTAGCTATTAAGTTGGGGGGCAAATTCGTTTCTCTGGATTAAAAAATTTCCCTCGGCATTTTCTTTCCCTCCCCACTACCTTATTGCAGAGGCCAAGGGAGGTGCGGGCCTTGGAGAAATCAGGGGAACTACGGAATATAGTGAGCACCCTGAAGGACTGTTTGGGGGATCCTTTAGAGGGAGGGTGAGATTGACCTCCCCAGTCTTATCTTCAATCAATAAGATGCCCCACCGTCTGCCTGCCTGGTGGCTGTGAAAGTTACCCCCAGCCTCAATTAGAGAGAACTCAGGACAGGTTGTGCCACAGACTAGAGGTAAAATTTCCGGTGAACTGCCCGCAGCGCTGTCCCATTCTCCCGGCTGCCCATTGTGAAAAGCTGGGCCAGTGCTTCCTCCTCGTAATTTTTAACTACCTGTTATAAAATTTATGGGTGGGTTTGTAAAAAGAAACGAGGTCTCTGCATCCGGCTGAGGCTGAGGGAACTGCTTTGCTTACTGTGGGGGAAGTTTAAGGAAGGGGCGAAGGAACCCCTGTTGGTTGGGGTGGGGACACCCAGCCACTGAGATTCCCATGCCAGTTCCATGCTGGACCAAAAGGAAAGCTGCCGGCCTTCAAATCTCATCAGTGGGGAGAGGAGGCTGGGCTGCAATGCGCCAGAATATAGTCTATATGGGAGAATTTATTCTAGATCCCCACATTAGGCTCTCTACCAAAATTAGGGGTCTGGATAAACGGGGTATTCGGATTTTAGAATCAAAGGTAGAATTCTGGGCAGTAAAAGGTTTCTCTTTCAAGGCTTCAGAAGCACCTCCCAGCTGCTAGGACACCAAACCAGAATATTTTTCAGAAAAAGGCAGATGGGTGTGGACAACCTGACAAAATTGAAAAGGCTTAAAATTGCCTCGCACCTCAAAATAAAAGGAAATGGGGACCGAGATCTTGGGCTGTAATTTTGTTGTTAACTCTAAAATGTTTGTGATTAAACTACTATTGAGGACCTAGGAAATGAGGAGACCAGATGTTAGAGATGGTCTTGGGGGAAATGTCATTCTGTCTCAGACAGGGACCTGGAGATGAGGGTTGCTTTGAGAATTCTGGAGCTCCAAACTCTCACCCCTCCTGCTGCTCCCACAGGACTGTCCAGGGCTAGTCTAGCCCTGTAGGCTCTTTAGACCATGTCCAGGGCAGGCTTGGTTGGGAGGCTGTCAGTGACCTGGGAACTACTGTTCTTGTCTGGGGTGGAGTGAGATTTTGTGAGGGAACCCCAGTAGGAAGGATGGCAGTCTCATCCTAGAAAAAATGGTAAGGTTAGGGAGGGTATTGCGTTCCCTTCCTTACTCTCACCAACCCTCACTGCCTCAAGGCTACAAATCTTAGCAAAGCTTCAATTCCCCCAGATCCAACCTTATTACCTCCATTTATTAAGGAAAATATTTAAAATTCGGTACAGCAGGAGAAGGCAGCGGACCCCCAGCTCCTGAACCCTTCCTTCTTTCCTCCCTGCATCCCCTCCCTGCTCTTTCTGAACTCGCCTGGAGCAGCGGGCCCTTGGGGAGTGGGCGATGGGTGGGGGTTGGATGGGGGTCGGGGGGATGCTCCCTTTCTGAGAGAATTGGGTAAACATGGCGACCGCGGCGCCCATTTGCACACGCTACACAAATGCATCGCATTCCCGGTTGTTTGCAGAAAATTTACAGCTGAGTAATAAAAGTTTACGATCGACTCACAAGTTGGATTGGCCACAAGAAGTCATGTGGATTCCATCCATGAACGTGAACTTTTTATTGTGGTTTGTCCGTTCCGAGCGCTCCGCAGAACAGTCCTCCCTGTAAGAGCCTAACCATTGCCAGGGAAACCTGCGCTGGGCGCTGCCTTCATTATCAGTATCTTTTTTTTATTAATCTGATTAATAATGATTTTTGTCCCATTTAATTTTTTTCCTCCCAGGTGGAGTTGCCGGAAGCTGGGGGCACCTGGGGAGGTCGGGAATGAGAGGGGAGAGGCAGGAGTTGAGGGCATCTCCCTCTCTCTACCCGACCCTTTGGCCCCCAAGGGGCAGGAGGAATGCGGGAGCAGGAGTTGAGATAGGGAGCTGCAGATGCCTCCACCCCTCCCCTCTCCTAGGCTCGCTCTCCTGACCCCTTCCTGCAACTCTCCTTAATTTTATTTGGCTTTTTGATGATCAGGACTATTCTTTTTTATTTTCATTTATATAAAGTATATGTGTGTGTGTGGAGCTGAAACAGGCTCGGCAGCGGCACAGAATGAGGGAAGACGAGAAAGAGAGAGTGGGAGAGAGAGAGGCAGAGAGAGAGAGGGAGAGAGGGAGAGTGACAGCAGCGCCCGGTAAGTGTTTTCTTATTGGTTCAAATATGTAACTAATGGTCCGTAGCTGGGTGGCGGTTTTAAGATAAGGGCAGCAGCGGCTTGTCTTGGTTAGAGAGGCGAGGGGGCTGGCGGAAGGGTGGGCGCGTGGGTGATTATGGGGAGCAAAGGTGGGGAGTAGATGGGGTTAAACTGGAATACTGGTAACTGGTAGTGGGGCAAATGTGCTATCCTGATTTCATTGTGCGCGGAAGTTGAGGGTTAGGGGCAAGAGGATTTTTCCTGTGGGGCGCAAGCCTTGGGTCTGGAGGGCGCGGGCCCTCTGCCTGATACCCACTGTGTCTATACCTGTTTATTATAGATCTGCCTACTCTTGGCTAATGGGACTGGGACGGAGGGGTCTGGAAGCTCAAACTCCAGGGTAGGAGCGAGAACCTGTAGGCTGCGCCCATTGCCGCTAGAGCAAAAGAGCCCCCTAGCCCCCAAACAAACTTTCCAGAGCCCCCTCCCTGTCCAACAGCCCCCTCCCTCCCGCAGAGAGCGACCGAAAGAGCTCACACATGCGCAGTGTGGGCCCAGGGCTGGGCCGCAGAGCAGGAAGCGAGCGCAGCTAGGCGGGCGGCAGCGGCTGTTAATTGGCAATTAAGGGGGAGGCTAGTGGCTGGTGCGCGTCAGCCGAAGGGAGAGCGTCTGCCCACCCCCTGCTCCCGCCCCTACCCTGGCGGATGGAAGGATGGGAGGTGCCCTGCACTGCGGGTGGAGGGTGGAGGGTGGGGGTTGGGATGCAGTACTCAAAAGCCATCTTGTGCTCGGAGGAAAGAGGCCTATCTGGGAGCCAGCGCCCTCCATCCCCAACCGCGGCCACTCCGCCGGGATACCCATTGAACAGCTTCACCCGCCTCGCACGGCTGCTCTAGGCTAGGATCTGCCCGGTCCCGGGCGGAGGTGGGAATTGAGAAGGCCCTAGGCTGAGTGGGGACAGGACAGGCCTCGAGGGCAGGGCCTCCTGGGTGCTGTGGAGGCAGTGAGGATGGTTGGATCTTGCGGTAGCGGCGTCAGAATAGGGTGGTCGGGAGAGTCCCGGGCGCTCAGGATCTTCCTAATAATTGGTGCTAATGGCGTGTTGTGTAGACTTAACCTGACACACATGGTTTCATAACACAGTGGCTTAATTTCTTCCAAATGTACGTGGCCCTGAATGTGTTGCACTGTGATATATGACCCCGCCCCGCTCCCCGGCCTGGGTCCAAGGCGGCCCTATATGTTGAGTTTCTGTTAATAAAGAGCGACGCACTTGCAAATGCTTACACACCCAAGCAGACACACCCCAGAGTTGGGGAGGGAGCGTATTCGTGGTGAGGTCCCAGAGTCTGGGGGCCAGGCTCGCCTTCAATCCGGGCCAACATACTGCCCCCATCCTCTCCCAGGGTCGTGACTGGGATTCTGCGCCAAGCCCGCGTGGGGGAGGGGAGCGCTCCTGGATTTCCTGTTAAACCCTGACCGGTCGCCCGAGGTGGGGGGGTTAGGAAGGGGGAGAAAACCCATTTTTATCAAATTGTTAAAAATAAGATGCGACTGCGTTCAAATCAGACCCCCTGGGCCCGAGCTGACGGTGACTCTTCTCTCCCCTCCCCCCACAATCCCTTTCCCTTCCTCTCCTGCCCCCCCAAAATTCCCCTTTCGCAGTCGACATAAAGGCCTCTGAGGTATTCTCCCGGGGGAAGAAATGGCATTTTCTCTCCCCCTTCCCACTCCCCACCCCCAATAGGACTGGTGTGTCGGCAGAGGCGTCTGCCGAGGGGCTAATTTCGCGTTCCTTGTTTACGATCGAGAAAAGCGCTTGGCTCTCCCCAAATGGGCCCAGCCCGCCGCCTGCTCCGGCTGCCGCGCGCTCTCCCGCGGCGCAGGCACGGCCCAGGGGCTGGCGCCCGGGGAACCGGACTGCGGCCGGCCGGGACTGTGGGACCTGGAAAGGGCAAGGGGAGTACGGTGGGACTGTGGAGGGGCCCGGAAGGCCCGAAAACGGGAGCCTTTCTCTTGGCGTATTGTGGGAACCGCCGACCGGTGAGGCCTCTATTTCTCTTTCGCCTGTATTTTGTTCGCCCTTGGCCCCCGTGGACGGCCGCACTGACGTTGGGGGGTGGGGGCACAAATCTCCTTTGTTATCCCAGAAAGAAAAGCGTTTCTGGAGAAGGCTATTCAGGCCAGTGGTGATTCACCTGGGATATTAGCGGGAACCCCCTCCCATCAGAGGGGCGGGCCTGGGCAAAGCATGGGTATTTCACTAGGCCTACAGGGATCTAGTTGAATGTGCTCACGGCGAGATTTTGGGGTGCTGGGATGCAAGGTTGATTGATTAACCGTCCCATCCTGAAGTGTCCTTATATATTTTTATCGATTTACTGCCACTTCCTTGCCAGGGTCCTGCAGGCCCCCACCTTACCTATGCCCTTCACCCTTACAGCCCTCCTCGTGAAATAATGGGATGCAGAGATAGCAAGTCAGCAGCGACTGGCCCTGGTTTTTCAATTTTCCGGTCTGGTCAGGAGAGAAACCAGACCCCAACGCTAGTCCTCTGCTTCCCAGTTACTTTCGGTTTTTCTTCCCCTTCTTTTTCTTCCTTTCTGGTACTCAAATGGAAGCACCAGGGGAGCCCCCAGTGGTAGCCCTCAGCTCTTTGCAGGCCAAATTCTCTGTGGATATGGTCCTCACTGCAGGAGAGCTCTTCTGTGATTATCTAATAATAGCCATAGTGGCTGATAATAGAATCTGGCAAAAGAACTCTACACACCCAGGGCTGAGGCTGGGCAGAGACACTGATCTGTGGATCAGGGCTTGGCAACTTTCCCCAGAGCCCAGGGCCCCAGCATCCCATTCTCCTCTGAACCCACCCTTTGGGCACCCTCAGGCCTGTCCTTTCTCTGGCTTTGTTAGTTCAGCAATCACATCCTCTGTGTTACATTCAGGAGAAATGGGCAGAACAAACCCTTTCTCTCCTTGGTCTGTCAGTTGTGATCACGGAGAATGCGACCTTGTTTAGAGAAGACAACCTTGTTTGGTTGGATGTTGTGTTCTGAAACCAGGCGTGGTGACTTTATGCATTTAGTATGTACAGGCTCAAATGTACAGACTCAGGCTTATGCATGAATATATGCAGTCTCATATTTCCTTGGTGGTTAATTGTATATTACCATGCCTATATTTGCTCAAACTCCGTTTTATGTGCGTGCGAAATTTTGTTAGCCCTCACTAGACGAGAGTGAGCTCATGAAAGCACCTGGTGTACCAAAGAGACTCTCTCTGCTGCTTTTCTGGAAATATGTATGCTCTGGAATTGAAGTATGCGGGTTCCAATAACCAACGGATGCCACAAGAGCTTTCTCAGATCTTACTGCTTTTGCTATCTGTGCAGCTGGACTGGGGAAATACTAAATCCCTTCTGTTTTCCTTCCCCACCTTCCGACATACTCCCCCAATTTACAGACTTTGTTACAAGGGGAACCCAGTCATCTTGAAAGTGAGGTCTGTGGGGGGGTTGTGTGGGTATTGTGGGCCTCTGAGCAATTCTGAGCAGCTACGACTGAAGTCTGGCACTGCCGGAAGCCTCACTGGGGCGGCAAAACGATTGGAGTAGTTAATGAGGTGACTCTGGGCAGTGGTCTGGGGTGACTGCCGACCAGGGTGCTTGGAGATGCTAGTGGAAAAGGTCAACCAGAAGGAGTAGGCCCATCTCTCCCTCCCACTGCTTGCTCTGGCCACTCACCCCACCATACTCCAGATTTGACTGTGTCCGTAAGGGGCCCAATTAAGAGCTAAGGTACCCTAACTATGTAGATCTGGTTACTGGTGGGTTCGAATTTTAATCCTGACTGTAACCTGGGCCAAGGCAAGGCCAGGCTAAGAAAGAAGACCGATGGAGACTTTTCAGGAGTGGAAACTGGGCCCTGCCGCCTGTGGGCCTGGAGCACTCTGTATGGGCCGCTACTGGGAATTAATAGGTCTCCTTTCCAGCCTTTCCAGCTTCTGGGGCCACGAAAAGACAAGAGCAGAGGGAAATAAAAATGTCAGTAAAAAGCCCTATAAAAGAAAATAAGAACAGGAGCAAGGCCGGAGGGATTTTCTGCTGCTCCAAGGCACTCAGGTTCCTCCCAAGAATCTCCTGTCTAGACTTGCTGTGCCGAGAGGCCCGAAGCTTTTTCCACCTTCCTTCCACGCTTACTGCAGGCAGCCTCAGGCTTTCGAGCCTTGGCCACCTGGGGCGCTGGGGTGACATTACCCCAGGGCTGTGCCCCTCACCCAGCCCACGTCCTCTGCCACGGCGCTGCAGCCGCCCCTGTTTATTGTGTCTGTGAGTTGTTTACTTGTTTTGTCTGCTGCCACCCTGCGTCAGAAACCCGCCAAACCAGCAAATTCGCCTAGAAGAACAAAGTGAGGCACTAACCCAAACTCCCTCCCCTTTCCCGCACCCTTCTCCCACCCTAAAACTCTCCCTCATTCTGCCTTTCTGAGGGGAGGAAGCAGAAATTGTCCTAAAACAGGGCAGCTGTTTAAAGGGTCCGGGAATTACGGGGACACCATAAACCTCCGGGTGTCCTGGTGGCAGAGACTCACAAGCAACCCTCCTCTTGCCTCCAGCTAGCTTTTCTTCCTTCCCCTGGTAATCTCTTGGTTAGGGGGGTCCACAATCATTAAGAAAGTTGAGCTCCCTTCACTGCACTCCTCCATTCCTTTCTGCAGGAGTTTCCCTGAGACACAGGTTGTTGGGTTTTAAATCAGGGTAATGTTGGTAGATTTGAAAAGCTAGATAAAGCATATCATTTTTTCCATTTCGCTCTCCTCAGCCCCCCAAAATAGCAGTGAATTTAAGCAGATCCTACAAAATTAAATTGCCCCTTTGCTAAAGATCCTATAAATCTCCTATCCCGCCAGGTGTAGAGTAGGAGAGGCTGCTGTTCGCCTTTAATTTTGCTCCTGGCTATCAAATCTAAAAGAGTATCATTGAAGTAAGTAATATTCTTGTTTCTGAAATTAATCCCCCTCCCCATCTCTCTCCCTCTTTTCACCAGCACAGATTAAATGGTTCTTTCAGAACTGCAAACAATAAAGGATAAAATTATTTATAGGGAAAAGAGGGTGATGTTTCATTGTTGGCTTATTGTTCCAGAACATAATAACATTTTATTTTCAAGCAGGAGAAGTTAGACCAGGGAAGGAAGAGGAGGAAAGAAAGAAAAGTGAGGGGAGGTTGGGCACCCACACACAAAACTCCTGCTGTACATAAGTACATAACTTTTATGACATTTGTAATTTCCATATGACAATTCACTGTGATGTCATAAATGCCAAGTTCTTGAATTTCGCAGTTCTCATAAACCTCCAAAACGGGTCAAAACAAAGCTTGGATATTGAGAGGCATAGGAGAAACCAGGAAGTTGGGGCTGCTTTGACCTGGCACAGAGTAGCACACCCCCTGTTGCCTCTCCCTCTTAGTCTGACACCCTCTTGAGGCCCTAAAATATTCTGAATATTCAGGATTTAATTTTTTTTTCCCTGAACTGAACTGGGGCACTTGCTGTGCCCTCCTGAAAAGTCCCTAAGCATCTGAGCTCCTTCCCTATTCCCAATGGGATTGAGGTGCTAAGTCCCCAAGCCCCTTCTTCAGCTGATATTCAGCTGCTTATGATAAAGATGGGAGGCTTGAGGGCCAGGCCCCAAAAAGCCAGAAATGATTTTTTCCAGATGGAACCGGAAGGGGGCTCAGGACTAAATGTTTTAGGGCAGAGATGTGTGGGACCTCTTTTACTTTCTAACTGTAAGCCAGAAAAGTAAGTTGAAAGGCCAAACACCAATGGGAGGGGAAGTTACCTGCTGCTGGCAGCAGCAGCAAGTGGGGTGCCAGTAAAGAAAGGTCAGGCAGATCTGGAAAGAGAGAGGGAGGAAAGGAAGTATGACATAAGTTAGCAGAGTCCCTCCATATGCCTTTCTTCTCTGTTGAATTACAATAAAGCAAAAACAGCTCAGGCAGTCTCTCAACTCTTCTCAGAAAAGTAGCCACCAACACAGGCCTCGGAGGTGTTTGAGGCAGTTCTCAGCAGCTGGACATGCCCCATCTGGTCCCTTTCCCCACTCCCTGCTGACCCCAACTCCCTTTAGCTGGCCAGCTTGAACCCTATTCCTAGAATATCAGCACCTATAAATGGAATCCATTTCCAGGTTGGGTGTGTCAAATTTCATTTTTCTCCAAAGGCCTCCGAGCCTGAACTTTGAAAGGAGTAAGAGTGTTCCTTTTTGGAATGCAGTGTGTGTATGGAAGGGCTCTGTGCTCAGAAAACTATAATATCTATGAGAAACTGGGAACACCTTGGATGAGCTTTGCTTTGGTGTCCCCTAGCAGACCAGTCTCCTTGTTCAGGTTCTCTGGCAGACTTCGAAGAAGCTCTCTTTGCAATCCTTTTATTCAGGGTTCCACAGAGATCAAAGGAGCTTGTACACAAAACACCAAGCATTTGAGTAGGGTTTATTTTTAAAATTTTAAATTAAAAAAAAAAACTAATCACATGCCACTGGGCAGCTGTGCAGTCAATCCAGAACAGCAAAGCCTTAACCAAATAGTTCGATTGTGAGGTGAGCTGAGCAATTATTGAAACTCGGCTTTCTCTGTAAAAGGGATTTCAGCCCTCGCCCAGTGGCACTGGGCGCAAAAGGGGCCGGCGGGGCAACAGCTCTTCTCTGGTGCTGGAAAACTAGAATTAGGTGTGGTGGAAGGGTGAGAGTCTGGTAGCTGCAGTAGCTTCCAGGTAGCCAAGCACCCAGGCCGAGGGAGTGCTGAATCCTGTAGCTCCAGTGTTGGGATCCCTGAGTAGACTCCGGAGGCACCAAGCTATAATTGGTGGTGCAGGCAGCCAGAAATGGACTGTGTGTATCTGTGTGTGAATCACATACATCCTGACATACTTGGGGGATCTGGGGAGAGAGAGGAGCCCTGCAGAACACAAACTAAAGAGGACCTTTGGAAAAGATTATCCCCAAATAAAATTTCTAGATCTCATCATGTTCACTTCAAATGTCCCTCCCAAGAAATTAACATATTTCCCAGAGTAGAGAGGAGAGAAAAGGCAGGCAAAGCAAGGCCTGCCCATGAACCTCTTCAGGCCTGGGGTGGGGGCAGTCCTACCATTCTTTCCCCAGTTCAATTACAGGGGCTGAGCCTTTCCCTGGCCTAGAGCTGGGCAGGGCTCAAGTAGGAGTAACTAAAGCACCCTAGGAAACCCCCAAATGCCCAGCTCCAACGTAACCCTTAGCCTTGGGTACTCCAGGCCCATGACTGCACCCCACTCAGGCCCGAGGCGCCGGCAGTAAATTCCTCTCCTATAATTAGTACTCACCGAAAGCATGTGTTTTGGATTGGGGAGGGGGAAGACTGGAGCATGGAGTGCCAACTTTCCCCCTTCATCCTTTTCTGCCTTTTTTGAATTCTGTCTTTGAATCCGCTAATTACAGCTCAGAAAGCAAAAAACTGCTTTTGACACCAAGCCCCTTCTGAATGGCTAATTCTGAAAGCTGAGGGGCCAGAGAAGCTCCTAAACCTGCCGGGCCTGATGGGAGGTGTTCTCTGATTTCTCTAGGCTTGTTTTATAGAAACAAAGAATGAGTTCGCTCCCTCCTTCCCAAGACTTGTGCATATTTACAGAGCTCAACTGCAGTTTTAATAAAACATCTGTTCTTGCTTCTGCTGATGAGTTTCCATAATTGTTTTCAGACAAATTTAACAGGAAAATATAAATATATTTAGAAAAATCCAAGCTCCAGTTTCCTCCCCTCCAGATAGCATTCTTTTGCCAAAAAAATTAAAATTAACATGAAATGGGAAAAGGAAAATATAATCTAATGTAGGGAAGATCGAGCTAATCTGACCTACTCTACCCCCTTGGAGCGAATCCTTCCAGCAAATTTCAGCTGCATAATTAAAGATCTAACTGAAAGAAGGAGGCTTCTTTCCTCAGAAACGGAAGGTGATGAAGGAAGAAACTATGTTGGAAATTAATTTTGCCTACAATCTTTAAACAGTGGGGGAAATGTATTTGTATTTCTGCTACCCCTTTTCTCCCCCCTCCAGCATTTCTGCCTTTTTTTCCCAGCAGCTGGTTTCTGTTCATTATAAATCCGCGAGACCTTTCAGTCTCTGCCCTCTGTTTAGGGATGTAATAAAACACTTAACTTTCAGGGCCTGAGACTTACTTTCTGTTCCTCGGATCACCACCCCCAAGCCCACCGCCTTTAGGCCCCAAAAGAGAATCTCCCCAACTTTGGGGTCCCTTTCCTCTCCAGATCTGGTTAAGGAGGATCTCAAGGAAACTCAAGCATCCTTGCTGGGGGGCTGTAGCAATGCTTCCCCAAGAAGTCCTTTCTTTCTGGGTCCCTCCCTCCCACCTATCCGTAAAAGAGATCTTAAAATACACAGAAAATCAACATTCATTGAAAGCGAAACCTCATTAAGACATCCTATCTTCCATCATTCAATTTGTTGTACATTGCAACAATTTAATATCTTGAAGGAAATATCACTGACATGATTTATCCCTCTAGCAATTTCTCTTTGAAATGGGGGGGGGATTTACTCTTTCTTCCGGGCCTCTTCTACTTGTTACACCGCTACCCTCAGGGCAGAAAGGAGGCTGGGAACTCTGAAGAGGCTACTTCCATCCAGGGGTGCTGACTTGTTCCTATTCCAGCTCTAGGGTACTCCCTCCCGCTTGTTCTCTCTTCCCCCTACCTCTTGCCCTCCAGGGAAACTGGAGCCCCAGCCAGCTGTTGAAAACCTCTGCCCAGGCATGCTATGAATTCGAGGACAGCTGGATTCAAGAAAAAAAAAAAAAAAAGTAACTCCTTACACTCATGTCTATGTGTACCTGCCATATCACCCCAAAATGAGATAACTTCTCTTAAAATTCCCTTCTTAATGTAAGCATTCTCCTCTACCCTTTCACCCTCATCTCCTTGGGAAGAAGAAAGTGTAGTCCAAGGGGAGAAACCTTTATAATTATGGGGATCTTTCCCCTACCCACCCTTCTAAATGTCAACCAATTTCCCTCCTTTCGAATGATGGGGACTGGATTTTTTTAAAAGCCAACACAAATTGTCTTGCAGTAAGACTCTTCAACCTCCTAACGAGGTTCATGTATTAACTAACATGTTGTCTGCACCATCTCCTATACACTGTCTGCTTTTGGGTTTGAAACTTTATTTTTCCCCCCTAGCGACACTCCAGGGAAACCTTAACGTTACAGAAGATGAATAAATGAGTTTTTATCCCAGCATAGTCCCGTTTATGGCTTTATTGCTACCCATTGATTACTTCGCTTTGTTACACAGAAGGAAAAGATCATAAAATCCGGCGACATCCGGGTTCTTGTTATAGCCAGTTACCCCCCCCCCCCCCCCAAAAAAAAAGTGAGGGGGAAAATATAAGCTTTCACTGATCCCTGCATACACCCAACTGCCCCCTTTTTGTGGACTCAAAGCAGTTTTAGCCTATGTCGCGATATCAAATTAGTTTGAATTTAAAAGGGGCAAACCCCACACATTCCGTAGTTTCATTTCGCCCACTGCGGCTGTCTCAAGCCTGTGACCCAGGCTTAATTTTTCTAAACATCCCTGTCTTCCTCTGAGCCCCAAGATGGGGCAAAAAAGGAGGTAGAGTCTGCTGAGAGTCCAGGGGTGACTGGCACTTGGGCAAGAGTTCCTCAGGATCCCTCTGCTAGAATCCTAAGGCATCAGAACTCAGGTCCAGGGGCGCCTCCCGTGGCAGGGCAGTGAATCCGGAGCGGGTAGGGGTTTCTGACTTGTGCAGGGGCTTGAGCTTCATGAAGCTAACTGTTCATCAGAGCCCCACCAGTCTCTCTCCTCTTCCAGACTAGATCCTATGTGAATTATCCCACCAGCCCTGGCTGGCTCCAAATCATAAATTCTCACCAACATAAACAGGGGTTGATGTCTCTAGAAAGACTCTCGGAGTTTTCTTTCTTCTCTTCTCTCTCGCTCCCACTTTTTACTTCTTTATCTCCCTTTTCTGTTGTATTTTTATACGTTTTCCCTTTTAGGCAAAAGTGTTGTTAGCATTTTCCCAAGAAGGGTCCTGAGAAGGAGGCAGAAGGGGGATAAGGAGGCAGAGGAGAACAGATGTGTGCTTCCTTTGCCCACTTAAGCTCAGTCACTGTACCCTGCAATCTCACTCTCACCTCTTTAAACCTAATTGCTCCCCGCATTCCCTCTACACCAAATACTTTCAGCCACACTTTCTTTCCTCTGGGAACCATGTTTTATGAAATGTCTTTTTTCTTTTGATTTTTAAAAAAATTATTGGGCAAAAATATACCAGTTCAATGATGGAGACTCACCCCATGGAGTGTCAATCAGGATTTCTTGTAGGATTTCTGAGAACCCTCCCTAAGCTGGGAGGGAATTCCTCCCATGAAGAAAACAGGATGTAATTTTAGAATGAGGAAGATATAAAAGATGAAATCAGGTTGAAAATACAGGGTTTTCTCTGGCCCAGGCTCTGGTCACAGCAGGGCAAAGTTATCTGGGTCTGAGATTTCCTGGGAGTTCATCTCTCCTTCCCTGGGTCCTAAGGTCCTGTTCGTGGACATGCACCTTCTCCTTCACCCCCAAACCAGTTCTCCACATAAATATTTTTTAGAAGAAACCCAGGTCTTACTTTCAAATCACACACTTAGTCTCAACTAGGGAATCAACAGAAGCAGAAGCGATTTTTTTCCCCCTTCTTGACATCTGGCTTGCGATTGGCTGGAAGGGGGTCAGCTGACTTTGTCATTTTGTCTGTCCTGGATTGGAGCCGTCCCTATAACCATCTAGTTCCGAGTACAAACTGGAGACAGAAATAAATATTAAAGAAATCATAGCCCGACCAGGTAAAGGCAAAGGGATGAATTCCTACTTCACTAACCCTTCCTTATCCTGCCACCTCGCCGGGGGCCAGGACGTCCTCCCTAACGTCGCCCTCAATTCCACCGCCTATGATCCAGTGAGGCATTTCTCGACCTATGGAGCAGCCGTTGCCCAGAACCGGATCTACTCGACTCCCTTTTATTCGCCACAGGAGAATGTCGTGTTCAGTTCCAGCCGGGGGCCGTATGACTATGGATCTAATTCCTTTTACCAGGAGAAAGACATGCTCTCAAACTGCAGACAAAACACCTTAGGACATAACACACAGACCTCTATCGCTCAGGATTTTAGTTCTGAGCAGGGCAGGACTGCGCCCCAGGACCAGAAAGCCAGTATCCAGATTTACCCCTGGATGCAGCGAATGAATTCGCACAGTGGTGAGTTTTACAGCTCCGAGATATAAATTAAATAAACTGAACTGGCTTTATGACCGGCTTCCCTAGAAGAACGGGCGGAGAGAGTTTTTTATGGCCCCATAAAAACAATCACGCTCGTCTCCTCGCCGACGCCGAGACAGGGCCCCCTCTTCTGCCCCCTCTGCTTGCCTCCCGCGCTGGCTCACTGGGGCCAGGCCCCCTCAGCCCCTGGTGGATTGAAGGGCTCCAAGGCGAGCTGAGGGGGGAAGGAACAGGGTAGGGGATGAGAGGAATGGGGCAATGGGTGGGTGAGCCCCAAAGTCGAGTTAGGCTGAGGAAAGGGAGGGGAACAGGAGAGGGCAGAGAAGTGGGGAGAAGTTTTTAAGGAGCTAGAGTGCTTTGGGATGTGTGGAGCCCAGTCCTTGAGAAATGGGGCCCTTACCCCAGCATTTGAGATTTTTCAAAAATCAGATTTTAGGCCGGCAGCTTTCTGCCTGTTTTTTGCCCCGCCCCCACCTTTCTTTGGGACACGCATCTCCCACCCTGAGGGAGGACTGAATGAAGTCGGGGCCCTAGGCTGTACCCCCAGTGGGGGTTGGGCAGGGCAAAAGAAGACTAGACCCCGAGGGGTCGTGAGCTGCAGGCCAAGTTGTGAGGGTCAGGACTTTGCTAGGGGAATCCTCTGCAGAGGACGCCTTGCTGATTGTTTTTAGTGTGTTTTGTGCCCGGATCTCTAGGGGTCGGCTATGGAGCAGACCGGAGGCGCGGCCGCCAAATCTACTCGCGGTACCAGACCCTGGAACTGGAGAAAGAATTTCACTTCAACCGCTACCTAACACGGCGCCGGCGCATCGAGATCGCTAATGCGCTCTGCCTGACCGAGCGGCAGATCAAAATCTGGTTCCAGAATCGCAGGATGAAGTGGAAAAAAGAATCTAATCTCACGTCCACGCTCTCAGGGGGCGGCGGAGGGGCCGCAGCTGACAGCCTGGGCGGAAAAGAGGAAAAGCGAGAAGAGACAGAAGAGGAGAAGCAGAAAGAGTGACCAGGACTGTCCTTGCCACCCCTCTCTTTCCTTCTCCCTTGCTCACCCCAATTCTCCCCTAATCACACACTCTGTATTTATCACTGGCACAATTGATGTGTTTTGACTCCCTAAAACAAAATTAGGGAGTTAAACGTGGACCTGAAAGTCAGTTCTGGACCCCCTCCCTCACCGCACAACTCTTCACCATGCGCCTCCTCTTCCTAGCTCCCTCGATAGCTCCTTCTCAGCTTGTCTGCAGGCCCCTTTCCCCGCCCAGGCCTTGGGGGCTCTCAGTCCCTGAACCTCGCTTCAGACTCCACAGATTTCCCTCCAAATGAGGACTTGACTCCCCCCACCAGTCCCTGGACGTTTCCCACCCCCGCCCCCGCGCCCAGAGCGGGCTCTCGGGCCTGGGGCCTCTGTTCCCCGGCCTTAGGGCCCGGCCTGGCAGCCTGGGAGAACCGGAGGCCCAAGGAGGGTGCGCCTGGGCCCCACAGCAACCCCCAGGGCCTCCCCGCAACCCCTGCCTGGCCCCTCTGCCCCAGCAAATGCCCAGCCCAGGCAAATTGTATTTAAATATTCCTGGGGGTCATTATGGCATATTACAAACTGTGACCGTTTCTGTGTGAATATTTTTAGCTGTATTTGTGGTCTCTGTATTTATATTTATGTTTAGAACCCTCAGTGTTCCGATCTCATTTTAAAAAAGGGAAAAAAGAGGGAAAATTACAAAAAGAAAAAAAGTGAATGAACGTTTGTTTAGCCAGTAGGAGAAAATAAATAAATAAATCCCCTCGTGTTACCCTCCTGTATAAATCCGACCTCTGGATCCGTTCTCGAATATTTAATAAAACATATTATTTTTAAAAGTTTATATCTGCGTTTCTGTTAATTCGCTCAGCCGCCGGCTTGGAGCAGGCTCCAAGCGCTCCCGCGTCTGCCCGCCGCCTGCAAGCCCCCACTCCTCTGCACTCGCCTTCTTCGGGAGCCCGGCGCCGAGTCCCGGCCTCCGAGTTCTCCTCGTGATCGCTCTGGGGGGGCTGGGAAGTCTCTCTGGGCTCCCCACGCGAATCAACACACACCCATAAAGAAAAAAAAGCCGTTTAGGATTTGGT
>JAJEJO010033444.1:0-11020 GCA_020662805.1 Glaucomys volans
CCCCCTCCTCTGCCTGGGAAGGCAGCATGGAAGGTGCAGGGGGCTCTTGTTCTCTTTCTTCTTCACTGCTTTATTTTCATGGTGGAGGGAGGAGATGGAATTTTACAATATTTTTTTTCTTGTGGCCTCATTGTACATGCATATAATATAATATGACTAAATTCCCTTCCTAATCCCCTCATGCCTCTCTGTCCCCTCCTTCACCCCTCCCTTATTCCTTCCCTTCCTCCTTCTTTCATGATACTCTGATCCCCTGCTCCCACCGTCTTCCACATACAGTAATAAACACTGCTTGTCTCACTGAATCCGTCCTCTTTTGCCTGATGTGATGATCTCCAGTGACATTCATTTTCCTGAAAATGGTGTAATTTCCTTCTTCTACTGTATGGCTGAATAAAATTCCATTGTGTAAATAGAGCACATTTGCTTTATCCATTCATCTGTTGAGGGACACTTAGGTGATTCCATACCTTGATTACTGTGAGTTGTGATAAACATGGGTGTGTTAGTCATCTTTTCTTTTCTTTTTTTTTTTTGTTTTTTGCTGTGAGCCAAAATCCTGAAAAAGTAATTAGATCAGAAGAAGATGAGTTTGGGGGCTCACAATTTCAGAGATCTCAGCCCACAGAGACTCCATTCCTCAGGGCTTGAATGAGACACAACATCATAGCAGAAGTGTGGGGCAGAATAAGCAGGTCAGGACATCACCACCAGGAAGCAGAGAGAGAGAGAGAGAGAGAGAGAGAAAGGGATAGAGAAGGCTCCCTTCTCCAACCAAATACAGACCCCAAAGTCATGCCCCCATGGACCTACCTCTTCATACACCGACCTCTCTGCTGTCACCACTGAGTTAATCCCTATTAGGGGATTAAGACACTGATGAGGCTAAGAATCTCACAGCCCAATCATTTCACCAGGAACCTTCCTGCATGAGCTGGTGAGGGAAGCTCCTGTCTGAACCCACAGGTCTGCAGGTGCCTGCTCAGCTCTCCACAGTGCACTGACCTTGACTCTCTAGGTAGATGCCCAGCAGTGGTGGAGTGGGTCACACAGCAGTTATGGTTTTAGTGTCCTGAGGAACCTCCATTCCGATTTCCATGGTGGGTTTGCTAAGGGACATTTTCTCTAACAGTGAGAAGAGTCCCCTTTTCTCACATCCTCACCACCATCTAGTCTGTATTCTTTTTTTCTTTTTATTTACTTATTGATTCATTGAACACAAATGGATTACAGCTATTGTGTCACTGGTTGTACACAAAGTAGAGTCACACCATCTGTGCGTTCATGCATGTACACAGGGCAATGGTATCTGTCACACATTCTGTTATTATCACCCCCCATCCGGACCCCACCCCTCCCTTCCCTTTATGCTATCTATCCTTCCTCCATTCTTGCCACCCTTCCCCCCCGCATTATGCATCATCATTCATTTATCAGAGAGACCATTCGGCCTTTGGATTTTTGGGATTGGCTGATCTCACTTAGCATAACAGTCTCCAACATCATCCATTTACCTACAAATGCCATAATTTTATTCTTCTTTATGGCTGAGGAATATTCCATTGTGTATATATACCACAGTTTCTTTATCCATTCATCTACTGAAGGGCATCTAGGTTGATTCCATAATTTGGCTATTGTGAATTGAGCAGCTATGAACATTGATGTGGCTGCATCACTGTAGTAATCTGATTTTAAGTCCTTTGGGTATAGGCCAAGGAGTGGGATAGCTGGGTCAAATGGTGGATCCATTCCAAGTTTTCTAAGGAATCTCCACACTGCTTTCCAGAGTGGCTGCACCAACTTGCACTCCCACCAGCAATGTATGAGTGCACCCTTTTCCCCACATCCTTGCCAACACCTGTTGTTGCCTGTGTTCTTAATAAAAGACATTCTAATTGGGGTAAGATGAAATCTTAAGGTGGTTTTGATTTGCACTTCTCTTATAAGGAGGGATGTTGAACACTTTTTCCTAAATCTGTTGATTTCATGTAGATCTTCTTCTGTGTAGTGTCTGTTCATTTCCTTGGCTCATTTATTGATTGGGTTATTGGTGTTCTTGGTGTAAAGATTTTTTAGTACTTGGTAGATTCTGGAGATTAGTGCTCTGTCCGAAGTGTGTGTGGCAAAGATTTTCTCCCACTCTGAAGGCTCTCTCTTCACATTGCTGATTGTTTCCTTTGCTGAGAAGAAGCTTTTTAGTTTCACTCTATCCCAATCATTGATTCGTGCTTTTATTTCTTGAGCTTTGGGAGTCATGTTAAGGAAATCTGGTCCTAGGCCAACGTGATGAAGATTTGGACCTATTTTCACTTCTATTAAGTGCAGGGTCTCTGGTCTAATTCCTAGGTCCTTGATCCATCTTGAGTTGAGTTTTGTACAGGGTGAGAGATATGGTTTGGTTTCATTTTGCTGCATATGGATTTCCAGTTTTCCCAGCACCATTTGTTGAAGAGGCTGTCTTTTCTCCCTTGTATATTTTTGGCTCCTTTGTCAAGTATGAGATACCTGTATTTATGTGGGTTTGTCTCTGTGTCCTCTATTCTGTACCATTGATCTACCTGTCTATTTTGGTGCCAATACCATGCTGTTTTTGTCACTATTGCTCTGTAGTATAGTTGGAGGTCTGGTATTGTGAAACTCCCTGCTTCGCTCTTCTTGCTAAGAATTGCTTTAGCTATTCTGGGTCTCTTATTCCTCCAAATGAATTTCATGATTGCTTGCTCTATTTCTATGAGATCCATCATTGGGATTTTAATTGGAATTGCATTGAATTTGTATAGCACTTTTGGAAGTATGGCCATTTTGATAATATTAATTCTGCCTATCCAAGAACATGGGAGACTTTTCTATCTTCTCAGATTCTTTTTAACTTCTTTCTTTAGTGTTCTGTAGTTCTCATTGTAGAGGTCTTTCACTTCTTTTGTTAGATTGATTCCCAAGTATTTTATTTTGTTTTGAGGTTAGTGTGAATGGGGTAGTTTTCCTAATTTCTCTCTTAGAGGATGCATCACTTACGAATAAAAATGCATTAGATTTATGAGCATTAATTTTATATCCTGCTACTATACTGAATTCATTTATGAGTTCCAGAAGTTTTCTGGTGGAATTCTTAGGGTCTTCTAAATAGAGAATCATGTCATCAGCAAGTAGGGTTAGTTTGAGCTCTTCTTTTCCTATTCATATTCCTCTAATTTCTTTGGTCTGTCTAATTGCTCTGGCTAGAGTTTCAAGAACAATGTTGAATAGTAGTGGCAAAAGAGGGCATCCCTGCCTTGTTCCAGTTCTCAGGGGGAATGCTTTCAATTTTTCTCCATTTAGAATGATGTTAGCTGTGGGCTTAGCATAGATAGCCTTTACAATGTTAAGGAATGTCCCCACTATCCCTATTTTTCTAGTGTTTTGAGCATGAAGGGGTGCTGTATTTTATCAAATGCTTTCTCTGCATCTATTGAAATAACCATGTGGTTCTTGACACTAAGTCTGTTGATGTGGTGAATTACATTGATTGATTTGTGGATGTTGAACCACCCTTGTATCCCTGGGATGCAACCCACTTGATCATGGTGCACTATCTTTTTAATATTCCTTTTTTTTTATTTGCTTATTGATTCATTGAGCACAAATGGAGTGCAGCTATTGTTTCTCTGGTTGTGCACAAAGTAGAGTCACACCATCTGTGCATTCATACATGTACACAGGGCAATGATGTCTGTCACACATTCTGTTATATTCATTTGTATGCGATTTGCGAAAATTTTGTTAAGAATTTTTGCATCTATGTTCATTAGGCATATTGGTCTGGAATTTTCTTTCCTCCATGTGTCCTTCTCTGGTTTTGGTATCAGGGTGATATTAGCTTCATAGAATGAGTTTGGAAGGGTTCCCTCCTCCTCTATTTCATGGAATACTTTGAGGAGTATTGGAATGAGCTCTTCTTTGAAGGTCTTGTAGAACTCGGCTGTGAATCCATCTGGTCCTGGACTTTTCTTTGTTGGTGGGCTTTTGATGAATTCTTCTATTTCATTGCTTGAAATTGATCTATTTAAGTTGTGTATGTCCTCCAGATTCAGTTTGGGTGGCTCATATGCCTCTAGGAACCTGTTGATGTCTTCCAGGTTTTCTATTTTGTTGGAGTATAAATTTTCAAAGTAGCTTCTTATTATGTTTTGTATTTCAATTGTGTCTGTTGTAATATTTCCATTTCCATCACGAATTTTACTAATTTGGAGTTTCTCTCTCCTTCTCTTCGTTAGCGTGGCTAAGGGTTTATCAATTTTGTTTATTTTTTCAAAGAACCAACTTTTTGTTTCGTCAATTTTTTGAATTGTTTCTTTTGTTTCAATTTCGTCGATTTCAGCTCTGATTTTGATTATTTCCTGTCTTCTACTACTTTTGGTGATGATCTGTTCCTCTTTTGCTAGGGCTTTGAGCTGTAATGTGAGGTCATTGATTTGTTGACTTTTCATTCTTTTATTAAATGCAATCCATGCAATGAATTTTCCTCTTAGTACTGCTTTCATAGTATCCCAGAGATTTCGATATGTTGTATCTTTGATCTCATTGTCCTCTTAGAATCTTTTAATTTCCCCCCTAATGTCTTCTGTTATCCATGTATCATTCAATAGCATATTATTTAATCTCCAGGTCTTGGAGTAGTTTCTGTTTTTAACTTTATCATTGATATCCCATTTCATTCCATTATGATCTGATAGTATACAAGGTAGTATCTCTATGTTTTTGTATTTGCTAAGAGTAGCTTTGTGGCATAACATATGGTCTATTTTAGAGAAGGACCCATGCGCTGCTGAGAAGATAGTGTATTTGCTTTTTGATGGATGGAATATTCTATAGATGTCTGTTAAGTCCAAATTAGCCATTGTGTCATTGAGTCCTATAGTTTCTTTGTTCAATTTTTGTTTGGAAGATCTGTCCAACGGTGAGAGAGGAGTGTTAAAGTCTCCGAGTATTATAGTGTTTTGGTCTATTTGATTCCTGAAATTGAGAAGGATCTGATTGACATACATGGATGCACCATTGTTTGGTGCCTAAATATTTATGATTGTTATGTCCTGTTGATTTATGCTTCCTTTAAGCAGTATGAAATATCCTTCTTTATCCCTTCTGACTAACTTTGGTTTGAAGTCTGCTTTATCCTAAATGAGAATGGAAACCCCAGCTTTTTTACTCAGTCCATGTGCATGGTATGCTTTTTCCCAACCTTTCATCTTTAGTCTGTGGGCATGTTTTTCTATGAGATGAGTCTCTTGAAGGCAGCATATTGTTGGGTCTTTCTTTTTAATCCAGTCTGCCAGTCTATGTCTTTTGATTGATGAGTTTAGGCCTTTTACATTCAGGGTGATTATTGAGATATGACTTGTATTTCCTGTCATTTTAACTTTTTTAGGGTTTTTAGCTTAACTTTATTTCTCCTTTGATTGACTCTTTCTTTAGGGTAGTTCCTCCTCATGATGACTGAGATTGTTATTTTTCGTTTCTTCCTCTTCGAATATTTTGTTGAGAATGTTCTGTAGGGCAGGCTTTCTCTTTGTGAATTCTTTAAGCTTTTGTTTATCATGGAAGGATTTTATTTCATCATCAAATCTGAAGGTAAGTTTTGCTGGATATAAGATTCTTGGTTGGCATCCGTTTTCTTTCAGAGCTTGAAATATGTTGTTCCAGGCCCTTCTTGCTTTTAGGGTCTGGGCTGAGAAATCTGCTGATATCCGTATTGGTTTCCCCCTGTAGGTAATCTGATGCTCTTCTCTTGCAGCCTTTAAAATTCTGTCTTTGTTTTTTATGTTAGGTATTTTCATTATAATGTGCCTTATTGTGGATCTGTTGAAATTCTGTGTGTTGGTGTACTGTAGGCCTCTGGAGCTGGCAACTCCCTCCGCTCTGGGCCAGATCTCTCCAGGAGCTGCCTAGTCTATATTCTTAATGACAGACATTCTGATGGGAGTGAGATGGAATCAGAATGGGTTCAAACCATAGGCAGGTGTGGACTGGCTGAGGGAAGCAGGGCACTGGGTCCTGTCCTGGCGGTCAGTATTGTGTCCCTGGATGCTTGTGTGCCCTTGCCCTTCTCACCAACACCACCTCTCTTCCTTTCTCTCTCTCTCCCTCTCTCCCTCCCTCCTCTTTCCCTCTTTCTCTGCTTCTTTCCCTCTTTCTCTCTGGTTCCTGGTGCTGACTGCCATGGACTGAGCAGCTGACCACCACCCTTATTGGTGTCAGCTCACAGTGGTCTGACCTCTGAAACTCTCAGTGGAAAATAACCTTTCCTCCTCTCAGTTGTCCTTCTCAGGTGTTTGATGACAACAATACAATGTTGATTGATAGAGAGGGACAGGGGTCATCGTCCAGAGGAGCAATATTGGTTTCAGCTGTGTTTAAAAATTCTTTGTGTCCATTCAATTTTAAGGGAGAGACTCTTAGCCTGTGGATGACATCAGCACTTCAAAGTCCAAGCATGTTGCCCAAGGGACAGTTTGTAACCTCAAAAGTTTTTGTTGGGCAAGTTTTTGTTGGAGAGAGGGCTCACATTGTTCCTTCCTCTGTTCTACTTGTGAAAGAAGCCATCCATCACCTGGGATGGGAGCCATGGATAGGGCTGGAGTCTTTGGGACAGCTAGGTAGCCAGACATAAGCAGTCGGGGGCCGTGCCCCAGGGGCTTTTCACCTGACTTGAGAACCTCCCTGCTTCATGGTCATTGTGTTGTCCAGGTGAGGGTTTATCCCACGGATGAGCCACCTAAGCACCATACCAAACAGCTGTGGGAACTGCACCTGGAGAGGCACAAGGAATCAAGGATTTATCAGGTACACAGTACCTAGAGAAAATGCCTGACTAAGTACCATGTGAGGGGTCCCTGCAGATCACACAAGCTGACGTTGTGAGGAATTTCACAGGTGTGTCTGGATGTCACTGGTAAGTCTGGAGATCACAGTCCAGCATCAGCACCAAGGAGAAGAGCTGAGAAGAGCTTATTGCATTGGTACCTGTTGGTTGAATGGTGTGTTCACATCTGCTTGTGGGAATGTTGAGGCCTCAAAAAGTTTTGAACATTTGTGGCACAACAGATTTA
The DNA here is from genome assembly GCA_020662805.1 of Glaucomys volans. Lineage (NCBI taxonomy): Eukaryota > Metazoa > Chordata > Mammalia > Rodentia > Sciuridae > Glaucomys > Glaucomys volans. Next base: position 7,089 of record JAJEJO010033444.1, read on the forward strand.
TTTTGTGGCGAAACTTGGCCCTTTTATCTAACACCCTTTAATTCCAACCTCATGGCCTCCTTTAGACTTTCATGGAGGACTTTTTTTTCTGAACTGGGGATTGAACTCAGGGGCACTCAGCCACTGAGCCACATCCCCAGCCCTATTTTGTGTTTTATGTGTTTTATTTAGAGACAGGGTCTCACTGAGTTGCTTAGCACCTTGACCTTCCTGAGGCTGGCTTTGAACTCATGATCCTCCTGCCTCAGCCTCCCAAGTGCTGGGATTACAGGTGTGCGCCGCCAAGCCCAGTCATGGAGGACATTTCTAAAGGTAGTGACCTGCTTGGTTTTTGATTATTGTGGAATACCTCATTTCTTATTCATGTTGGAAGGACAGTTGCACAAAGTATCAAATTCTTGGTGTGATTTTTTTTCTTCACTTTCAACTTTCTGCCTATGGTTCCCATCATTAAGAACTTGATTAAAAAAACTTAGGAGTATCTCCTGTTTGTGGTGATCATGTGTCTTTTTCTCTTTCCGATATGTCTCTTTTACTCAGCTTTGGCAGATTGGTTATAAGGTGTCTCAGTGTGGGTCTGCTCTGGTGGACGATGCCTGGAGGTTGCTGAGCATCTTGCATTTGCACATTCATATATTGATCACATTCAGATTGTGGAGTATTTGAACATTTATTGTTCAAATAACCTTTTGCCCTTCTTCTTCTCTCTCCTCTTCTGGGTTCTCATATGAGTGCCAATGTACTTGGTGGTGTCCTGAATGGTCTTCAGTTTCTTTTTCAGATTCATTTTTTCTTTCTTTTTTCTCTGAGCTGCAGAATCAGCAATGTTAATGGTTCCTGCTCTACATTTTGTGATATTTTTAACTGCCCTTTGAAACCCTTTGTGGGATGTCCAGTGAACTTCTGAGTTCATTGAGCTCATCAACACCCACATTCCTCTTTGGTTCCTTTTATCCTCTCTCTCTCTTTGATGTTCTCAATTTGCTGATCACATTCCAGATTTCCTTTGCTACTTTGTGCATACTTTCCTGGAGCCTGGTTGGGGCAGCTGCTTCCCAGTGCTGGTCTCTTCTCAGGTTGTGCCCAGGAGGTCACTATGGGCCTGATGAGAGGCGGGCAGGAGGGTAAGAGCCAGGGAAGGACGTGGGCTGGGGAGGAAAGAGGGTGGAGTAAGAGGGGGATGGGAAACAGGGGAAGCAGCTCAGGCAGCCCCTGGATGTGCAGAGCCAGGCATAGAGCCTGTCATGCAGCAGCTCCCATGACCCTGGGAGGATGTCAGTGACAGCACATTGGGGCTTCTGATGTTCATACTATCATGTGATGGATTTCTGATGTTTTGGGCCCTGGCTTTGCAGTCACTTGTCACAGCAGCATTAGAGAACTGAGAGAATGTGATCACACTGTGGGGATGCACTAGGGGCCTCAGCAGTGTTTCATTTCTTACCTGAGCTGCATGATCACTGTGTATGCACCATGACCACTGCAGGCTGAGGGAGGGAGCCCATCATGAGCTAGAGGTCTCTGTGGAACAGGGAAGCTGAGCCAGAGACTGAGAATCAAATGCATGTCCCACTAACTGCACCCACCACTTCTTCACATCTCAGGAGTCTCAAGAGCCACATGACCCCACCCAATGTCATGGTCCATGAAGTGCCAGAGACCTTGTGGTCAGAAAGGGAAGAGCAACAAATAGTTGGTGACACCTGAGAGCTCAGGAGAGGCTCAGGCCCTCAGGTCCCCTCCCTCCAGCTGGCTCAGGGCCCTGGGCCTCAGGTGCAGGTGTCTCACAGTGGGAGGGGCAGGCCATGGAGGCTCAGTGTGAGGACTCACACCCTGTGCTGAGCCCAAGGCCACCCTGTGGGCACTGTGTCAGTGACAGGCACTGATGATGACAGGAGGTAAACCAAGAGGCTCCCACCAGGATGCACAGTGACCACCTGTGTCTCCCTCCAGGAGCAGCTGCACAGGGGCTGCAGGTGATTCAGACTGAGAAGTCAGTGTCTGTCACTGCTGGAGAGTCGGCCACTCTGCACTGCACTGTGACCACCCTGCTCCCTGTGGGGCCCCACGAATGGTTTAAGGGGACAGGGCCAGGCCGGGAGTTAGTCTACAAGTTCATAGGAGGCCACTTCCCCCGAGTCACAAATCTCTCAGATGTCACACAGAGGGACAACAGGGACTTTTCCATCTTCATCAGTAACGTCACCCCAGCAGACGCCGGCACCTACTACTGTGTGAAGTTCCAGAGAACCAGCCCTGTAGACAAGGAGCTTCAGTCTGGATCAGGCACCGAGTTGTCTGTGCGAGGTGAGTACAGCTGCCTCCTCGTCCCTGGAGTGTGACAGGAGGTCAGGGTGACACCCTCCATTCTGGGAGCCACACCAAGAAGCAGGAGCAGCACTGGGTGCTCATGTCATGATCTGCTGTCACCCCTTCTGCAGGTCAGGGAGGCAGAGGCCTGTAGAGGCTGTGCTCTTTGATCCAGGCTCCAGGACTGGTAAATGGGGTTCATCTGCACCCCTCACCTGCCTGCTCCCCAGCTCTGACCTTCTCCAGTCTGGCTCAGCCCTGTGGCTCCACAGCTGGGGGCTCTGGGCATTTGAGTGACTTTCCAATTACAGAGCCAGACCAACTCTGCTGGCTCAGAGAGCACTTCCCCTGTGTGGGCGAGTCTTCTCCCTGTGCCTCAGGCTCCTGGGGCCCACTGTGCTCCAGTCTGTGCTCTGGATGCTCTGGAAACAGCTGGGGACACCTAGGTAAAGTTCATCTCCCACCAAGCTATGTTCCTGGGTGTGTCTTAACCACCAGGCCCTCCAGAACACGGAGGGTGGAGGACATGGTTTGTTTACTTCCTACTCTGGAGCCACCACTGAGAGGATTCTGAGAGGCTCCTCTTCCCTGTAGAGCATAGTGGCCCTGGTGGTGAAGCTGCCATGAGATTGGGCTTTTATCCTGTGCCCGCCAATAAATCCCTGGCTCTCAGCAACTAGCCCTCATAGGTACTGCTGGGTAGGCACAGAACTGGGTCACTCACCTGTGGAGCACTGGCCATGTGGGTGACATAGGGGCTCCCAGTTCAGGAAGCACAGGTGCTCACTTGTGTTTCCTGCAAGAGGCCTGCATGCTCTTCCTAAGTCATGAGTCTGAGATCCTCAGCGCACTATGCATCTTCACACCTCACCCAGCCCTGTTGACCCTGGGGAGCTGGAGGACAAGGCAGGCCCTCTTGCACAACTCACTAATGCCAGCCTGGGGAACAGAGCCCAGATCTGAGCTCCTTGCTGCTCTGGAATAATAGATTCTATCTCTCAGAGGAGCCAGGGAACAGTAAGTGCTCAAGAAAGATCCTGGCCTGACCCACCGGGAAGGGAGCCAGTGTTTCTACATGTCGTTCAGCTCTCACAGGTTTGGGAAGCTGCCACATTCACACATTTAAGCCCATTAGTGAATGAAAACCCTCTCCTGAATTTTGACCAAGATCTCCTCCCATAGGGAGATTCCCACAAGACACACAGAGCTGCTTTGCTGTTTAAAGGAAGGCAAACCCTTCTTCCTATGGAAATGTCATAGTTGTTCTTACTGTTGTGGTGGGTGGGGTCAAGGGACTTCCCACTGGCTGTGCATAGGGTTCACATGGGAAAAGGACGACCCAGAGTCCACCCAGAAATTTTGCTTTAATATGGTCTGACATGATTTTGGGCATCTAAGTTTTTACTGGCTCCAAAGGATTCCTACAGACAGCCAGGGCTGAAATTCCCTGAGCCAGGTGTCCTGAGGATACAGAGGGAAAGTTGTGGATTTTCCTCCACAATGGAGGCAAGCATGGGAGCCCTTCAGGGTGTGGATGCTTCAGAACAGCCTGTGCTGGGCTCAGCTCTCTGGGGTCATGGCAGGGCTCTCCCCACAGAGCCCACTCAGATCCAGCGTCATCC
>JAJEJO010033452.1:0-17999 GCA_020662805.1 Glaucomys volans
TCATTAACAACTCTATACAAACATAATTTGTTTTGGTCTTACATGGACATAGCATAATCTTTCCAAACTTCTCATTATTCTTGGATATTTTGATTGCCTATAATATTTTGCTATTATGGTAAACCTAACCTTATACATATCTTTTTATGCATTTCTCATGATTTTCTGCAGATACATTCATATAAGTCAAATAACCAGGCCCAATGGTAGAAATTTCTTATGGTTCTTGACAACTATTGTAAAATCACTTTATAGAAGGTCAGTGCCCTTTTTCATTCTAACAGATGATTTGTGAGAGTAATTTTGAATATCCTTTTCAAAATGAAATATGATTATTTTGAAAACTTTTATTAAGTTATGTAAAAATAGCGTTTGATTATTTTAACTTTCTTTTATGTCTAATGAAATGGAATAAATACTTGATTTCTTCTTTGGAGGATAGTCTATTTATAGACTTTGTCAATTTTTGTTTTATGTTTAATCTTTTATGTTGACAAGCCTTCCCTAGTTTTAATATTGGCTTTCACATATTTTATTATACTTATTTATATTACATTCTTTCTACATTTTAATCCATTATATTTTTATGCATTTTATTTATTCATTATATTTTTTAAATACAGTAGAAAAGTAATTGAATATCATATGTGTACTTAGCAATCCACCAGTTGGCTTAATGCTAATTCATTCTAATTCTAATATTTTTTAGTTCATTGTCTAGTAGACAATAAAGTATTCTGAAAATTATAACTATTATAACTATTTAGTTTCCTCCTTTTAAATAATTCAACTACTTAATTCTGTTTCGTATGTCAGATCTTCTCTCCCAAATTGTGCTTCACAGTTTCTTGAGCTTGAAATTTGTAATCAGTTTAAGGCACAGATTTTTTTCATATTAACAAAAAATTGTCATTGTTTCTCATATTTCACATAATATTCCTTTCTGATACTAGATATTGAATTTCTTCTCTTGCTATTGACATGCTCATGGGGCATTTCTTATTTTGTCCAACTGAGAGACACAGTATTTTAATAAAACTGAATTCTCTTATTCCAGAATATGCTCTTCTATGTCAAAATGGGGGGGTTGAATGTTTTTAACTTATTGATGTTCGACTTTACTTTTTGGTGTTTTATTTAAAAATTTTATCCACATATACAAATGAGGTTGCTGAACAGTGATTATATGCACCATAGATAAGATTTTCATGTCTGTGTTGCATTAGTTTATTAAATGAATTGAGGCATATTCATATTTTTCTCTGTCCTTGAACTTTTTACCTCCTACATTACTTTTAATTTTAAAGAACTCATCAGTGATATTATCTGTCCCTGGAATTTTTTATCTGATAGAACACTTCCATAATAACTGTTTGGAGTTTTTTTTGCACATTATCTCAGCAGCTCAAAATTTCTATTTCTTCTTGAATCAACTTTGGCAATTATAAATTCTCTAGAGATTTTCCATTTTATTTTATTTTTTTAAGTAGCAGGGAATTTCACATAGAATTCTCATTAAAATTATTTTAACAACATATATAGAGAATTATATCCTTTTCTAATCATTTATTTCAAATATGATGTGTTTTGCCTTTACTTTCTCATTAAAATTTCCCATAATTTTGCCTGTCTCAGAGGATTTACTGATTATTCCTACCTACATTTTTTCTTATTCAAATTCATTAATTTTTGTTTTCTTTGCTATTTTATTCCTCCTGCTTTCCATAGGTTGATATCCTTTTTCTAGCTATTTGACATGAGTGATTATCTATTTTTCATAACCAAATCATTTTATGTGATAAATCTATTTATAATTACAACTTTCTACAAATTTAGTAAGGAATTTTCATTGCCATCATTTTATAAGTGGACTGTGATTATAACTGTGATATTTTTGCTCTTATCTACTCATCCAGGGATAGTCTAGCAAGCTTTTGTGATTCACCTTCTCCTACACATGTATATATTGTTCACATACACACCACTTCTTGGTCTTTGTTAATATAATCTGAATTTTAAAAATATTTTTCAAGAATATTTTTTAAATATTTTTTGACATCTTCCTTCACTTTTATACCAAGGTTTACTGCAAATATAATGCTAAACCCTGTGTTCTACCAGCTAAAGATTTAAAAATAAACAATAGTGGATTAACTTAAAAAAACTACTCTAGAGTCCATCAAATCTTACAAATTAATATTTTATATAAAACTCTTATGCCATTGCTATTTGGTGCTGTGAGCTAAACCATCAGATTTGACAAAGTTAAATTAATCTGTCCAGGAAACAAATTTAAAGTGATGTCCTACAGAGATCCTTTCTGTAAATGACAAGGACTATGCCATTGGCATCACATTTAGAAATATAAATTTGACACATTTGATACAGTTTCCCTTTTAGCAATTTAACACCACTTTTGCTTCAAAACTCAGCAAAAAATAAATACATACATAAACACATAAATGAACTCAGTTAACATTGCCCTTGTCCATAAAGCCATTCTTAATTTCCAGTTTTATTTAAATAACTCCCCCTCAGGATCTCCAAGAGCATCCTATACCTACATCTAACTCTCCCAGTGTGTGTAGTGTTGATTTTATATGATTACTCCTTTATAAAGCTGTTTGAGAACGGTGCTGAGGATGTTAGTTTATAGATGGTTAATGCAGGTTCAAATTAGTAAAACTGACACAAGGTTGACCCAGTCAATCATCCTGAATGGATACCAATTCATCCTTCTGCTCTGATTGCCTAGCTTTGAGGAAGAACAGAAATGAAACCTCCTATAAAGTGGGAGTGATGGCTCCTGTACTGTGGGAATGTGATGTTCTTATGAAGCCAGAATGAGACCTCCCTGTGATGTTAGAGAGGAAAGCTGGATGCAAGGGAATGGCTGCCCACTCTTTCAGCAGGTGAGTCACTCTCCACTAGAGGGACAATGGCCATAAGAACATTGTGAGATTTCTGGGAGCTTTGCAACCTGTTCCTGTCTGTTGTATTGGTTTACCCTTTTCTATTATTTCCCCCAGTGGAAATTTTCAGAATTATAAGAACAACTTCTTGACACTGTAGTCTTCCCTGACCAATGTAGGAGCGTGATTCTCACATCTCTGAACTTCTTCCTTATGTAATGATCATACTAGTCATTTGGCTCTAACACTCACTGATTTCTACTTGTTTTAGTCAGCTTCTTCATCACTGTGAACAAAAGGCCTGACAAGAACAATTTTAGAAACAGAAAAGTTTATTTGGCCCTCGTGGTTTCAGAGGTCTTAGTCCATAGATGTCTGAATCCATTCCTCAGGGCCCAAGGTGAGGCAGGACATCATGGTTGAAGGGTATGGCAGAAGAAAGCAGCTCAGGACATGGCAATCAGAAAGCAAAGAGAATGCCACTTACCAAGAACAAAATATAAACTTCAAAGGAACACTCCCCAAATGACACACCTTTTCCAGCCACAACCTATCTGCCTACAGTTACCATCCAGTTAATGTACACATGAAAATATATGGACATATATGATTTTGTATGGGCATGTGTATAAAGTCACACAATACACAAATGTCCATTTCATATCTTTCCTCCTAAAACAAAATCAGAAGGCATACGTGGGGAATTTATGTAGGGAGAGTTAAGATGATCCTAACTCAAAAATTTTCCAGAACACCTTCAAGCTCACTTTCTTCCACTCTGCCCTAATACATGAAAACAACATTCTGAAAACTTTGCCTTTGCTCTTTTAGAAAAGAGAAACATAATCAGTTTATTCTGGACTATTTCCATGCTTCCTTACATTAAATTTAGAACATTTCTGATTCCTCATGAAAGCTTAAAACCCTTTCCCACCAGATTCATTCTAAAATCTTCATCAAGAGCTGAGCATGTCCTCATTCTCTCTCTCTCTCTCTCTCTCTCTCTCACACACACACACACACACACACACACACACACAAAATACATGGAGATCATTGTCTGTAAGCATGAGATACACACATAAAGCCATGCACACATAGGCAACCCCCACCCTGCCACATGCACACAGTCCTATCATTGGCTTGGAAGGATCTTTCCTGAGAGAGTGAGGAAGGAACTTGAGGGCTCTTGAAGCACAGTTGGTTTCTAATACCAGCTGCCATCGAGCACTGGTCCAGGCAGGCAGAGAGACCATGTGGCTGAATTTCAGGGTAATTAAGAATGTAAAAGGGAGCCCTGGGTGCCACTGGGCACTTAGCAGCATGTGCAAAATTCTCCCAGCAGATACTCAGGTGGGCAAAAGGCCAACAATCTTCCCACCCCTGCCTCCTTTGGCAAGTGAGGCTGAACCTGCTCTGGGGAACATAACTGTAAGGGCGGTGGTGCCGAGGAAGACTCACGTTAGGCAGCCAGCACGATTCGCTGTCCGTGCTGTAGCATCAGTTGCATGCTGTTCGCCTTTTAATCTGTCAACTCTCTTTAGCAGCCTATTGGGACAGTCCCTCCCTACCTAGCCAGATTGTCTGCATAAATAGTTGTAAGGGAGATGTAACCAGCAGCAGTAGCCCCCTGATTTCTCCTTATCTGCACCACACCTGCTGCTGCGGCAGGCAGCTGTTACTCCAGGGAGGGCATTTCCTCCCTGACCATGTTTCCCTTCTATCATTCCCTTACCTTAATTTCTGACTGGGCTCCTTTGTCACGTGACCCTTCACCAGGGTCAGGTAACAGCCACATTTCCCTTCTTTTTAATGTCCCTGCTTCTCATGTTAAATCAGTAACACTCTCAATGAGAATCAATAAATATATCAATGGTAGAATTTTAGGTCTGTTGATAACTGGATAGAAGAACAACTGTTAAAAGAAGATCCTCTTGAAGCTACTTGATTATTTATAAGGAAGACTGTGATATTTTTGTCTCTTCTTCCAGCACCACCTCCTTAGAATTGCCTTGATCCTCACTCTCCCTCTAAAAGATATATTAATGGGTACAATGCTGCTTCAACATCTGTGTTTATACAGGTGAATAGCTGGCCAAGATACTCCCCTCTTCTTGTTTTTCTTCAGAAAGAACATTCTAAGGGAACGTGAAAGAGCCGAGATTCTTAGCTTAGCAGAAGAGGCTCTGCTAGCAGGCTCCTGTTTAGCTTCAGCCTCAGCCATATTATATTTAAGCTGTGCCAAACCGTGCAGTTCACCAAGTGCCAGCCTCTGCCATGCCTTGCTGGCTTTCTGCTTGCTACTTCTATCACCCTGTGTGGTCTTGTCTAGTCTCTTCCTCATTTGGGTGTCCTCAGTTCAGAGCCTCCACAGCACTCTAGGAACACATTTCTTATCACGCTGGCACAAGGACGATGACCAGCTAGCTATTCAGTATTTTAAGAGCTCTCTTTGGGCAAGACTCTTTCTCTTTGTCACTAATACATTGAGTATGAAAAAATTATTTCATCAAAACAGGGAAGGTCTTGGGAAGTGGCAAGAAATGGGAGGGTTCACACTCTCCTTGTTGACTGATTTATCAGTTAAAAACAGTGAAAAATCATGGTAGTGGCTTCTACAAGGTAATCCATTTCTCTGTCATACACAGATCAGTCCGGCAGACAGTCCAGGGCTAATATGGAAATTCTGTTGCAACAAACTCTCCAGCTTGCTTAATTTAGTAACTTCACTATGCCCTCATGTTCTATTGTCTAAGAGGCAGCATCTTCATTCAAGAGTGCAGAAAGGAGAAAGGTACAGAAAGGAACTGAGGGAGGGATACGGACTAGCCACATCTGCAAGAAGTTTTCTAGATATGGCTTCCCACTTTAGGACTTACATTCCAATATGCTGTCACTTGACCACATCTATAAGGGAACTAGGAAAATTGATTATTCTGGGAGGCTATATACTCAGCTAAAGTCCCATTACAATGAAACAAGAGGATAATGAACATTGAAGGACAGCCATCAGTATTTACTACAATATTATTCTGATTTTTCACCTCACTAGCAAATTATGCCATGGCATTCTACATTACCAACAAACTTTAAAAAAAAACAACACACGTATGTCCTCCCTCACCACTCCTATTCAAAATCATATTGGAAATTGCAGCTAGAACAATACAAAAAGAAAAAGAAATAAAAGATACATAAAACATGCATATATTTGCCTAATCAATCAGCAAGTATTTTTTGAGAGCATTAATTAGTTTTGAGAATTGCAGAAGGCTAAGTCCTTTTACACATATAATCAAAACTAATTTTCTGATGTCAACTGTGACCAAGAATCCAGGGTTAGTCAAAATAAAAATTAGCAAAGAGCATACGTCCAGCTTTTTAAGGTGTATCTCTCTGGAGAACCGCAGACTGGCACATCAGCTTCCTGGAGAATGCAGCCTCCTGGTTTCCTTTGACACTCATGTGTCCCACTGAAAAGAACTTCTCATCCTTCACTAAGGCAGCTTCTCCTCTAGAGGTCCTCATTCACACCTATGGCAATGACTGCCATGCTTTAGGTTATCCAAGTCAGCAGTCTGGACTTCATCCATGTGGACTTTACTTTTAGTAAACCACTAAATTACATCCATTCTACCTCCTCTCAAGTATTTCCTATAAAACTATCGTTATAGTACTCCAAAAAACTATCATGTCTAACGTGACTATTGTTGCTGCTCAGATCTTTTCTAGAAATGATGCAATTTTACAAGAAAAAGATAGAAATAGGATGTGATGGTTGTTTTATTGAAAATAAAAACAAAGTAAAAAAGTACAACACAGAAGAGGGAAAAATTCTAATTTCGATGGACATAGCTTTGGGGAAATACTTTGAGGAAGAGAAATCATTTTCAGATAAATATCAGCTAGAAGTGGACAATAAGAAGAAGAAACTGTGTGAGCAAAAGTATAGTATGTTCCAAAATAATAGTCTAGACTGAGCAATACACTTTATAGGCTGGATATTTGTTGTTAGGGCTGCCATAATAAAATTTCACAAGCTGGGTGGTTTCAACAACAGAAATTTAGTCTGGGAACCCCCAGGGTGGTTTCTTCTGAGGCTTCCCTCCCTGGCTTATAGATGGCCATCTTTTTTCTTTGTTTTCACATGATCTTTCCTTCCTCTGTATATGTCTGTGTCCTAATCTCCCTTTTATAAAGACATCCATCATATTACATTAGGTTATCCCCAATGACCTCACTTTAACTTAATTTACCTACCTCCAATCTCCAATCTGTACTTCACATTCTGAAGTATCAGATGTTAGGATTTTAAAATTTCTATGAATCATTTTGAATGTGGGAGACAAAATTTGGCCTCTAATAGGCCATTGTATTTCAGGGTCCTGGATGAAGTAGTAGAAAAAGTTGTAAAGAACATGAAGGTTGCACTAAGGAGTTAAGACTTTTTCTGAACTAATGGGCAATACAAAAGGGTTTTAAGCAAGGACATGCCTTGATCAGATGAGTATCTAAGATAACTAACCATGTGAGGCTGGTAGCCCAGACCAAGGAGAGACTGAAGGCATTTGGTCAGTTAGGAGTTTGTTGCACTGAGGCAACGGGAAGATGATAAAGTTCAGAGTGACAACATTGCCAATGGGAAGTGGAACGAGATGGTAAATTTGAGAAAAATTTTGTGCATAGACTTGAGAAGGCAAAGATGAGAAATCTAGAGACTCCAATGTTTCTGGCTGGGTTGACTCAGAAAGATGTTGTTATGAACTAAAATCAATAGTACATGAGATGTATGAGGTACCATAGAATATTTAGGTGAGAACATTCAGGAGACATGGACCCACAATCCAGGAGAGAGAGAGAGAGAAGTTGAAAATAAAACACACACATGATAGTCTAGGTCAAAATTGAGACTGGCCTGGAAGTGTGACAAGCCAAGGAAAGCATACATCTTCCAGAGTAACCATGGAGAAAAGCAGCGTGTAAGGTACAGGTGGAAGGAGAAAAGTCAGAGGGAGAGGATCAAGCAGAAGAGTGTCAGAGTTAAGCAAGACAGCTTCAAAAAGCAGAAGGACACAGTGAACAAAAAAAAGCAGAGTAAGAAACTCTAAAAGAACCATTGAAATTGGCTTTCAAAAGATAAGTTTTAGTGGAGAAAAAGAAATAGAGCGAGATAGACATTATTACCTCATGTACATGTATGACTGCAAGACCAGTGTGATCCTGCAATATGTATAATCAGAAAGAAGAGAGATTACACTCTGTTTATGTATGATCTATCAAAATGTATAAATGAATTCTACTGTCATGTACAACTGATTAGAACGAATAAAATTAAAACATTTTTTAAAAGAAAGAAATAGAAACTTGACTATAGTAGGTTTGCGAGGGAGAGAAATTATGATGATTGGAAGATAGACTGCAGACCATTTCTAGAAGCTTAAGGAGAGGAAGGAGCTGGGAGGTGGTTGAGGGAGGTTGAGCTGCTGTCCCAGGCTGGCTCTCATAGCCACAGAGTAAGACATTGCCAGATGGGAGCTCCACCCCACCTTGTATCAGAATGACAATCTATGAGAACCTCTAGCTACTCTATTTCTAGCTAGAACCTCTAGCTACACAGCTTTTCTTTATGTCCCTACAGAGGACTGTTAAAAGTTTCTGTCTTAAACCCTATACACCTTGGTCTTGTTCACCAGCCTGCCCTCCCATATTACACCATTAGCCACTCAGGCACAGAAATCATATCAGGTTCTTTTTTATATTCCTTGCCCTGTATATTGTATAAACCTAGACAGAAAAAAATAAGGGAGGGATAACATAGTTAATTTCGGCACCAGTTACTTTTTCGTGCATTAATCGTTGCACCAATGCTGTGAGGCAGGTGCTATTATTATCTCCATTTTACAGCCAAAGCAACTGAGGCAGTGCTATAAGAAGTAACCTGCCTAAGGCCACATAGTCAGCAAACAGCTGACTGCATCAGAACTCTGGCATTCAGAATCAAATGCTCCTGTTCTTAACTGGGCTAAAATCAGTGATAGTGCTGTGATAATTAATTTTGTATGTCAACTTGCCTGGGCCAGAGGATGTCCAGACATTTGGTCAAACAGTCTAGGGGTGTCTGTGAGGCTGTTTCTGCATGAGAATAACACTTTAATTAATAGAATGCATCAGGGCCATGGCCTCCCTAATGTGGATAGGTCACATCCAATCAGTGGGAAGCCTAAGTAAAACAAAAATGCTAACTCTCCCATGAAGAACATGGAACTCCTCCGGCCTCGCTCTTTTGCTCTGGGATACCAAGCTCTTCTGGCCTTCAGATTCTAATTGGAATGGCAACCTTTCTTTAATCTCAAGCCTGTCAGGTTTTGGAATCGCACTTACTCCATCAAATTTCTGAGGTCTCAGGCTTTCAGACTCCGACTGGAACCACACCTTGGTCCTCCTGTGTCTCCAGGCTGCCTGCATTTTGGGACTCATCAACCAGTTTAATTGCCTGAGCCAATTCCTTAAAATAAATTTCTTTCTACATATACACCCTATTCTCCAGAGACTCCTGACTAAAGCAAGTATTTTGAAATTTTGACCTAGATGAGGGGATATACTGGAACTAGTTTGAAATATTTATCTTATAAAAGAAGTAGAACAAAAGCCAAGAAGAATTGGCATCTGATCTGCTGGACTGCATTTCAATTGCCTTACATGGGACAAAAAGAACATATGATCACCCCCTCACTCCAGAGTGTCATGTCATGTTCAGTTGTCAGCTTTGTTGGTTTCCTAAATCAACCAGTCACAGACCATCACCTGAAGTATTTTTCACTGTCAAGTTCTGGAGCATAAAATTAGTCTTTATTGCTTTGACTATTACTGCTTTCGAAGGCCAAAGAATGATCACATAGCAGAGGGCAGAGCTGGCCTAGAAGAGCTCCCTAGAGGAAATAACTTTTTGCAGATGGCTTTCATGTGAGCACTGACATGAAGGAACTGTCAGGGCTGTGGGATGTTTCTTTTGGCCTTGGGAGCTGGAAAAAGGATGCTGGCCCTGTGGTTGCTTTGTTCCCTCAGCCCTTCTTCCCAAGGGTGGGGCAGCATCACTAAGTTTGAACTCACAGACAAGGCACACAAGGGAAGTCTTAGAACCATCTGACCATGTTCCACTGGATCCCAGATGCTAAAATCCTGAAGATCTTCATGATGGGATCAAGGTGCTTCCTGGAAATCTCCAAAGTCATGAGTCTCTCCCATTAACCACACAAGAAGGAAATAAAGTGAAACTGGAAGCTCCTCAAATGGTACCTGTTTTTAGTATACAGACCTGCTGGGACCTGTTCATAAAATTAAACTGAGATCAGTCATGGTTTGACATGAAAAGGGTCACACCATTGCTTCTCTCCTTTAAAGTCATATTCCCTTTAGTGATGGGTCACTAATTATTGCTGCCCTTACCACTTGGGTTTCAGAAGAGTTTCTGTACCTATATATGGTTGTTGCAGTGAGTGTAGTAACAAATCTCAAGATGAAGGTGCATTTTGGAGAAGAGGAATTGATAATGCAAAATGAGCTACTCCTCACCATATGGATATTTTGGGGACGTTTGGTCAAGCATCTTGCCTAACATTATAAATGGGTTACTTAACTGAATCCCCACAGGCTCTTTGACTTTGCTCCTATTATATTCCTCTGCCTTTCAGATAAGGAAACTATAGCATATGAAGGTTGACTATTGTTATGGGTCAAACTACATCCCCCAGAAGGATATGTTAAGGACTCAAGTCCTAGTGCCCGTGAATGTGACTTTATTTAGAAATAGGGTGATTGTAGATATAATTGAGTTCAGATGAGGACATTTGGGTGGGTTTAATCCAACATGACTGTTGTCCTCATAAGGGGCAATTTGAACATGGATGGAGGGAAGATAATGTTGAGATGCTCAAGACAATGGAGGTGGACAGTGGAGTAGTGCTTCTGCAAGTCAAGGGGTGCCAAAGACTGCAGGCAAATATCAGCAGCTAGGAGGCATGAGGAAAGAATCTCCCCAGATCCTCCAGAGAGAGCAAGGACCTGATAACATTTTATCAGACTTTCAATCACCAGAACTTTGAGATAATGAATTTTTATTGTTTGAAGCCATTCCAGTTTATTGTACTTTATTACAACCACCCTGGAGAACTAATACAACAGCCTTGTCCCAAATCACAGAATTAGTAATCTCACAAATCAAGATTTGAATCCACATCTATCTGATGGTAAAATCTATATTCATAGCCAATGGGCTAAGACAGTGTTTTATAGAAGCCATAGATTCTACCTGCAGAGATTTTACGGGAAAGGTGCCATTGTGGTCTGCTTCTGAGGAGGAAGAGTTCTCTAGGTGAGGAAGGAAGAGGAGAGAAATTGAGACAGAAAGAACAGGACACACATGAAAGGCATGAAGATGTATTCTGTGCTTCAGGAATAGATGCCTCCGTTTCCTGGGACAGTCCTGGATGTACGATTGCATAAATGATTCTGTAGAAGAGGAGCATCTAAAATGGTAGGATGGTCACAGTCTGTACCTGCATCATGGATCTCCTGTCCCACCATTTACTGTGGGAGCATTCTTGCCAGTGAATCCTTGTAGCATAGTCAACCTCTTTAGGGCAGGCTGGAAGATTTCATTAATGAAGGAATCCACAAGGTAAAGAACATTTTCCTTCCGTGTCATTAAGCACCATCTCTTAATTGTCTTCTTCCTCGCCATCAAAAAAGATTACCAAGAAGTCCTTTTCCAGGAAAAAGCTTATTTCTCCTCTCATCTGCTCCATCCCCAACCCTGCTTCTTCGCTTAGTGATGGGCTTGTGCAGACAGGTGACTCAGTCAAGGAACTGTGTCCCCTATCTCTCAGCATGCATGCAGGTATGTGCTCCAGGAGAGGAGTGCAGGCCTGAGCACCCTGGCAGGTGTGAAGAGGGTGCTCAGAGCGTGAATCACAGATATAGTCTTGCCATGCTGCATGATCACAACAGCCCATCCTTTAATCTCACATGGAGACAGGAGGGCACACACTGGGTATTAGAGGACAGCAGAGTCATGCCTCTAGATCCTACCTTCTGCCTTATTTCCATCAATAAAGACTCTTCCCTTGAACATTGTACATTTTGATCCAATTCATGTACAGTTAATTTAACTAAGGCTGAAGAGGTTACATAGACAGACAGTGGCCACTGGTGCTGGAATATCTTTACATGAATAAGAGGGAGAGAGTGAAGACCTCATAGCCATTTGTAGCCTCTCTCTTCCTTTGTTCCCTGCCTCACAGTGAAGTTGTCTCAAAATGCTGTGTATTCTTTTTTTTCCCCCTGCCTTTCTTTCTCTCTGTTCCCAGTATACAGTTGACATGCACTTACTCATGCTTAAAGTCCCAGCTCATACTTCATCTATCCTCTAAATACTCGCTGACCTTACCACCTCCCCTCCCATGCTGTGCTGGCAAAATCAGGCATGTCCCTTTCCTGTGCTTCAATTGCATAGTGTCAGCACATCTATTGAGACTTGTCACATTGAACTGAAATTATTTATTTACCTGTCTCTATGGCTGCATAACAAGATCCTTAAAACTTAGTGTCTGACAACAATCTATATTAATACTGCTGTATCTCATGGTTCTGGAGTTTAATGAAGATCAGCTCCTTCACACCCAGGGCCTCCCCACAACTGCTGTCAGGCTGGGGCTAGGATCATACTGAGATGAGCTCACTCACACACCTGGCACCCAGGTTAGGAAAGCTTCAACAGCTGGCCCTGTGGGCATCTCTCCTGTCCCATGTGGTTCCTTCTCATGGGCTCCCCTTCATGGCAGCTTCAGGGTAACTGCATGTCTTTTATGGTGACTCAAGGCTCCAAAGGCAAGTGACATAGTGAAGCAGGCAGCAACTATTCCTTTTTTCATTTAGCGCAATCACACAGCACCATATTTGCCACAGGTCCAGGGGCAACCAGAGAGGGAATATGATCCCTCTCTCAACCCCATGAAGGAGGGTCAACATCACACTGTAATAAAAGCATGTAGGCGGGAATATGTTCATGAAGCCATCTTTATAAAATATAACCTGCCACAGTTACAAAGCCAGTGTTTGGCAAAATGCCTGGCACCTAATGGTCTCTCTATAAATATAAATGGACAATGAATGAGTGACCCTTATCTTTCTGCATAGACCTTGTTCTCTTATGTCCAACTATCACAACAGCTTCTATTCTTGCTTCTTTCCCTTTAGCTTGTCTTATGTCCAACTTCTCACTTACCCCATTATCTGAAGATCCATTTTCTAAAACCTCAGCTTTTCTGATGTTTCATTTTCAAAAACCTTCAACAGTCATAACTGCTTCTGGCAGAATGAGGATGTTGTCCCGGCTCCTGGTGCTGCTGTGCAGTTCCTGTGAATGTTACACAGTGTACCTGTCCACAGATGTGTCCCAACTCACCTACTGACTAAAGGAAGGCTCATCTGGCACGTGGCATGTGTGCATGCCTTTCATATGGGAAGCTTCCTGTGTGGATAAAAGTGGTACTAAGTGATGGATTAGAACATTAAGTTGACTTATGTCCCCTCCTGAAGCCCCCCAACAGCAGCAAAGAGAGGGAATGGACACAAATCCCCAAGAGACTAGAAAGAGATACAAGCTCCAAAGTCAGTGGATAGCAGTGACCGAGTGAGATGATTTGCTAAGCTGACGCTGCTTCATGTCATGGAGTTTCATTTGGATTTAGGAGTTGGAAACACCAAATGCCTCAGAAACCTGGGGAGAAGATGGAATTGAAAAGTAAGAACACCTTAAAAGGCTACATAAGGAAGAGCAGTTACCCTCCCTGACCATGGAAAGGTTGAAGGTATATTCTTCTGGAAAGAATGAACAGCAGAATTCTAGATATGGATTAGTAGGCAAGCTGAAGGTAAGGATGTGTTACTAAAACAGAGAGTATTAAATAAAATTCTGCACATCGAACAGTATAGATCTCAGCATTCCTTTTTCTAATAGGCTCATGAATGTTAGGTAAGCTTTGCTCCATATCTCTCTTCCCCAACCATTCAGGAAACTGGTAAATTCTTCTTTAGGGTGTAGAGAGACCCAACTTACCAGTCCTTGAAAAAAAAGACTTAGAGATTTTGACTATTGGATTTTCCCACATCTTAACCTACAATGAATCACACTAGTCGACAAGCCTCTCCTATGTAAAGTGCTGCCCATAGGAATTTTTTTTCTTTTGACTAGAAAGAGATAGTCAAAGATCACCTTACACTTGAGAAAGAAAAAACCTACCTAAAAATTTAGAACCCAAAAGAAATGTGTTGGAAAAGGAACTCAGAGGAAGTAGGAGTAGTAAAAAGAGGACTGGAAGAAGGAGAAAGAAAACTATAGTTAAGACCCTGAGAAGGATTTTAAAAGATGCCAAAGAAAATATGCTCAATATGAGAACTGGAAAATAAGGCTGAGGATATATAGCAGGAGATGGGTCCAAAAGATAGAGATGGAAAATATAAAACCTAACAAAACCAGAGGCTTCATGACCATCTAGTATCTGAACACAGGGAGTTCCAGACAGAGGAAAGAAAACAGAGGAGAGAAAGTTAGCAAAGAAATAGTTCAAGAAAAATTTCCCAAACAGAAAGACGTGAGTGGGTAAAAGGGAATTTATAAAAGGGAATTTTATAAAAGGGAATTTTCAGAAGGATTCTGAGGAAGGCCATAAACCCACTAGGTAGCAGACCTAGAAGATGCAGTTCAGATTGCAGCCAGAACCCAGAGGATCACAGAAATCCTCCAGGAAAACATGGGACAGGGTACCCCAATGTGTTTGTACAAAAGCCCTGAGAGTACATTCAACCCACAAATGAAGTCCAGGGACAAACTGGTGTAGGTACACCACAAATGAATAAAAAATAGTGCAATCATTAATTTTAGGGAAAACAAAATGTTATAAAAGAAAATGGAATCTCACTGTACCCATGGCTCCACTGTAAATGAAATATAAATAATTCTAGCTGCATGAAATTTAGAAATGGAGCTTAGAAAAGTGACAAGAAGAAAGGGAGGGAGAGGGGAAAAGGGCAAGTCAAGAAGAAAAAGGAAAACATTTTAAAGTGTTGCTTACATTAAAGTTTTGGGCGTTCCTGCCCACACCATGAGACCTGAACCCTTTTCTGCATGACTTTTCCATCTTTCATGAGAGCCTAGTGCTAACTCACCACTGATCAATGCTATCAGTCACTTTCCCACTTTACAACTATGCTCCTCTCTCCTCTCCAGACTTGGAATTCCCTCTCTCTCCTCTCTTCCCCAAGTTTTTTCATCTTCTGAATCATTTTTATTCTTACCACTTACATAAAGCTGTTCCTGTCCATCCCCCATACATGGATCTTTCCTTTTGCTAAATTCCCACAGCAATTACTATCTGTACCCAGTTAGCTAATTGGACTCTTTGCACTTCAGTTTTCAAAGTATTATGGTTTCTGAACGGAGCTTACAAGTTCCTTGAGGACAGATTCTCCCACCGTGGTTCCTGCAGTGCCACAGAGCTATCGACATGGTGGGAACATTAACATTTTTTGAACAAATTAGCTAATTAATAATTAAGTTACTCCACCTCATGTCTCTCTCATGCCAGGCTTTTGTTGTTTCTTCCACTGAGCAACAGGGGTTTGTTGTAACTTTCCATTGATCTCCTCTGCCTGTGGTTCCAGGCTATGACTGCAGATTCTGTCTTTTCTTGAATACCCTTCAACCATCAGAGCGAGGATCTAAGAAGATGAGGAAGAGTTGGGTGCAGATGGAGTAGCCATAGTACCATAGCTTACTGGTGTCAATTTTATTTGGGAACATTTGTTCCTACCACAGTCATGGTGGGATAAGCAATGGCAGATGGGTCTACAATCAAATTAATTCTTAATTCAATTTAATGGAAAGAAGAAGAAAGACAACAGGACTAGAGAATTTTTATAAGTGGTTTTGGAGTTTCCCCTCTCAAGAAAAAGAAAAAAAAAAAGAGTAGTTCTGGAGATGTCAAAAAAGAAATAACAGAGCCTTTCCAAATGCAGGCCATTTCCTGCAAAGAGATGTTGTGCCAGCATCCAGCATCACCCAAATTTTCAAAGTCCATTTGCTTGGCTTCTTGGGCACCCCCTATATACCTTGACCCAGAGACCCCCAGCTGTGGAACCCACTCCATCTCCTCCTACTCTGCCGGTCACATTTGGACCCCTAAAAACAAGGAAGGAAATAAGAATGAAATTTTCCCTTAACAGAAAATCAAGAATAAAATGCTTTTTTTTGCATGGAGCAAAGCTCTCATTTCTGGGTCACAGTTCACTGAGTCCTGGAACTTTGGAGTTGGAAGAGACCTAGAAATCTTCTAGGCTAGTGTTTCCCTACCTCTGCTGCTTCTGGTGACATATCCCCCTACTTTGCCCAATGTGAAATGCTGCCACTTCTGCTTGGATACTACCATAAAGAGAAAGAACTTCTCTCAACAATCAATGTCAGAAAA
Source organism: Glaucomys volans (assembly GCA_020662805.1). Classification (NCBI taxonomy): domain Eukaryota; kingdom Metazoa; phylum Chordata; class Mammalia; order Rodentia; family Sciuridae; genus Glaucomys; species Glaucomys volans. Next base: position 16,436 of record JAJEJO010033452.1, read on the forward strand.
CCTACATGGCATTGTGCCAGGAATTCTCAGTTGGCAAAGGGGTATTGTAGACAGTTGTCCTTGAATGCAATGGCTGCTTATGCTTTACAATCACAACCCCGCCTCCACCCCACCAAGAGAACTTGAAGAAGGCTTTAGACTATCCCCTCTTGGGCACCCCATCTAATCCACAAAGAGCTTATCAACATGAGGCAGGTTGAGCATCCCTAATCCAAAAACAAAATCCAAAATGCTCCAAAATCGAAAACTTGTTGGCACTGACGTGACATCACAAGTGGAAAATAATTCTACACAGCAGAACTTTGTTCCATGCACAAAAGCATTTAAAATATTATAATTATCTTCAGTCTATGTATATAAGATGCATATAAAACATAAATCTCATGTTTAGACATGGCTCCTAGCTCCGAGATATTTCATTATGTACATGAAAATACTCCAAAATCCAAAAAATTCTGACATCTAAAATACTACTAATCCCAAGCATTTTGGATAAGGGATACTCAGCCTATATTTTGAGCATCAGTTTAATAAGTTCAAAGGCTCTTGAAATTCATCATGGATCCCAAGCTAAGAATCCTTACTTGAATATCATTTTTAAGGAGCAAGCAAACTTTACAGATCAATGTAAAACAATAATTAAATCAACAATCAACTAAAACAATAATTAAATTATTCTGGCCTTGGAGGAAAAAAATCAAACCTAAAACCAGTTTTATTTTAAATTGCAGCATCACACATTGCTCTTAACACCCATCAGGACCAAATGTGTCGCTGGGATACTGAGGAGCTTGAAAACACTGAAAAGAAGTGGCGCTGCTTGAAAGTGGTTTTCGTGGGGCTGAATATTTCCTTGATGTGCTCGCAACATCATGTGTAGAAATGCTACACTCTTTGCCAGAGTTGGCAAAGCCCAGGATTCTGAAGGTTAATTATTTTATGGGTCCAGACCTCACACAGGTTGCACCTTTGAAAAACTTTGTTTCTCTTTTGTTTGGAGGATTTCCCAATAACTTTTAATTAAGTTTATTCTCTGTTGGCAGCAATGAGACAATAAAGGGAAAGGGTTTGGACTTTCTTGATTACAAAGCCAACCCTATGTATTTGTTGTTGATTGACAGGTAGAGTGCTTAAGTTGTAGTTGCAAAGTAAAACCCACAGTTAAGTGCTGCCTATAAACACAAGCTTGGAAAGCGGGCTCCTGCAGCCCATGCATGGTATATTCCATGGTCTGTTTGGTGTCTGAAGCTATCTCAGGCATTGGCCTGTTGCTCCCGGGAACTGATGCTTCCCAAAGAACTCCACAGACAAGAAGTCAGTCTGCTCAAATGAAATGATGTTGATAGAGAAGTGAACCAGATGTTTGGGGAAGGAGAGAAGTGTGGAGGCGATTATCAGAATAGGGCATACATGTGTGACTTCTTACAAGCATTGAAGAGTTTCTTGTTTTGCAAGGTGAGATGAAACAAAAAGCAGAACTGGTATCTCAATATCAGATTCTTGGTCCTAAAGGAACTAATTCATTCCTCTGCCTCCACACAACGCAACATTCACATGGATAGAT
>JAJEJO010033481.1:0-17439 GCA_020662805.1 Glaucomys volans
AAAAAAAAAAAAAAAACAAACTGATTAAAATAGTATCTCGTGAAAATAATGCCCATTTATCCTACTTTATTACAGTTTCTAAAAATCTATTTTCAGTACTATCCTATGGTCATTGACATTTGAGGTGATAACTGAGGGATGGTGATGTCTTCGAATATCAAATAATAAGAGTTGCGTTCATTCTTCAGTACCTTGCTAAGGCAGGAATGCGGACTAAGAGAAAAATTCCAGAAAGATCCACATGTGAAAGGATCTCTGATTAACCTGGATTTAGTACTCTTGCTTCTTTTCCTGTTCTGTCCCTTCTTTCATCTGCTCATCAATCTTGGTTCCTGTTTATCTCTGGAAATCTAGTCCTATCCCTCTCCTTCCTGCATACTCCTTTCCAGCCACATGGGCCTTCCCTCTGCTCCCCAGATTGACCAGATTTGTTCTGGCCTCAGGAACCTTTCATGAGCTGTGCTCCCTCTGCCTGGAAGTGTTCCTTCTCTTGATCTCTGCATGGCTGTCTGCTTCTGTCAGTCAAGTGTCTGCTGAACCATCAACTTCTCCCAGAAGCCTTCCTTTAAACAATCTGTTGGGAGTAGTTACATAATCACACTACCACAAACCTTAGTTTAATTCTCTGCATACTTCTTATAATTTCTGATACCTTTCTTGTTTGTTTTTTTTTTTTCATCTATCACCACAAAAATGCAGGTTCTATGAGAGCAGAGGCATTGTCCTGCACACTGCTTTTCCCTTAGATCCTGTAATGGTGTCTTTGTGACATCTAGGAATATGCAGAGCCGGTGTTTATTAATTAAGTATTTCAACATAAATGATCAATTCTCTAGTTAAAGAAACTGGATTCATTTATTGTTGATTATTATTCTTGGTTGAATTGCCCTATCCTCTCATTTCTTAATCTCTTCTGAACCTCTGTTTACTTAGTTGTAAAAACAGTAGGGATAATCTTTGCTAATTCCAGAAGCTATCTATGTAGAACAACTAATAAAAGCACTGGAAATAAACTAGAAGAAGATAATGATCCCACATCCCATTATGGAAGAAGTTTGTGGGTCTCTCAACGGTCACTTACAGCACACTATTATCAAGCTGTTGATTGGCAGATAATGGTTATGAATGCTTACTTTCCACCAGCTGCTAGAATAGAAAGTGAAAATTGCAAGTTGCTTGCAAGCTATGAATGTGCATTAGAGTACCTTAAAAGCATTATTTCTCCATGGTAATAGGAAGTTTTGAAATGTGTTTGCTTCTATGGTTTATTCAGTTTTTCTGATCTGAAATACAAAGTTTAAATAATCCTGTTTTTATTTGATGCCATATTTAGAAAAATATATGAGTGCCATCTGCTGGATTTCTCTAGTACCACATTCAACAAGGTGATTCAACAACATCGTAGGATTATTCTTGGTTCGCAATTTTGTGAGTGGCACGTCCTTATAGAAGAGGATGATTTACTTGCCCTCCCTTCTCCCACTCTTCCTCCATTCTCCCTCAATTCCTTCATCATTTATACAAATATAAAATTTAAATCTCTGTAATCTTTAATTGTTCATATATATATATACATATATATATGACATACACACACATATGTAATTTTCAAATATGTATTTGGTACTAATTTTTAAATTATTATCACATATACGTTAAAGAAAATATCCTCAAAGGGACCTAAAGGTGAAATGTTGGTAATATTATAGTACTGTTTCCACTTTTGCTAATATTAAAAGAGCATGATTGGTTTAATTAATATTTTTTTAAATTTTTGAACAACAACAACAATGGAAAAAACCTTTCAGTCTGTTTTTCAGTGTCTTTAGTTTTCAAAGATTCAATCATGAATGTCAATTCATCAAGTGAAGTCACTCTACTTAGGATCTTTGATAATGACCTGCCAATCAGCTTTACCATCAGACATTTGTATCTTTTAAAACTCTACTTTGAAAAACAAAGAGTCCAAATTCATAATTCCATCCTTGATCTCTCATGCTATGTGATTTACATAAATCATCTCTGATCTTCAGCATTAGCCTAAAGTCTGGAAATATTGATGACTGTTCTATAGCCAAGAAGCAGAGACTGCCAGGCCGAGAAAATTGCCAGTGTACGCTGTTGGTTTCAAGAGAAAATTGCCAGTATACACTGTTGGTTTCAAAGGAGACTTGAACCTAGGACTGCCTGGACTCAGTACTCTCTAATAAGTGCTATATTTCAGAATTCTGGATGCCTAGGGACTGACTGCCTGGGATTAGAAATTCAATAAACAGAGCCATTTCTTTCACAGATACAGTTAGCAGTTCGCTCAGTGCCAGGAATGTTGTAGCTGCTTCTTCCTGAGGGAGTCCACTGGTTATTCCTTCCATAATATATGTAGAGGTAATGAGAATGGGAACATCCACTTATTTCCTATTTTATGCATATTTATTTCTCTGCCATGTGTCTCTCGGTACCATCAGGCAAATTGAGCACACCTTCTTTGCCCCACAAAACTGTTTCAGAATGTGCATTATAGTATTATCCAGCAGTGTATAATTATTAGTTTCCTCCGGATTGCAAACCCTATGAAGGCAAAAATTTCCAATGATTTATCTTAGTGTTTCCAGTTCACATTTAAGTGCCTTAGGTTGTGAACAACTTCATGCTTATGATTAACTTATACTTCATATGCTTGATAGGTCAAATAGGTTCTCTGGACTGGCCTAATTATTTTTAATCTCCTTTATGAGAGGAAGTACATTTTTTTGAGATTTGAATAACCTAATTAATATTAAGTTTAAAAGACTAGGGGCCTGCCTCTTTTTATTCACAAATCCTTGTTCTGGTTATTTTCCTCCTAAAACTTATATTTGCATTTAGTACAACCAATTGCTATTTGTCATTCACAGTAGCACCTTGATTGTACTAAAAGGAAAATAATAACCAATATTGGAATATTTCAAAAGGGATGGAAGAAGCATCTAGAAAGAGTAGTTGATGATAGATTACCAGAATTAAAGCATTAATTCATGTATATAGATTGGTGGAAGAAATTCTTAGGAAAGGATGCTTTGGGTAACTCCATTCCACAAATATAGAAAAAACAGACTTGGCTAAAATAACATATTGTACACTCGTGATGCTATACTAAATGGATTATGTTCATGTTTGGTTCAGTTCTTAATTAGGTTTAACTGGGAATATACTTATTTGAAATAGGGGAAATCAACATCAGTTTGTGTTCTAAGAAAAAAGTGATTTTTTTGTTTGCTTGTTTTTACTTAATACTTGGTTGAATAAAGGCCTATTTCTTTGCTTCAAAGACTAACATAAGTCAGCATACACCTGTCATCCCAGTTGCTCTGGAGGCTGAGGCAAGAGGATGGACGCTTGAATCCAACCTGAGCATTTTAATGAGACACTGTCTCAAAATGAGATTAAAAGGTTTTGTTGTGTAGCTCAATGGTAGAGTACTTGTTTAACATCTGGCACTGAATTCAATCTCCAGTATGTTGGGGAAAAAGAAAACTTGCATAATACAAGCAGTGTCAAAGTTGACTTTGTTAAGTTCGTATTACTGTTTTAGCAAATTAACACACAGTGGCTTAAAACAGTTACTGTATTACTGTAGCCAACAGTCCATTGTGGGTCTCACTGGGCTAAAAGCAGGGTGTTGCCAGGGAAGCATTCCTCTGGGGGCTTTTGGGGAGAATCTGTGCTCACACTTATCCAGCTTCTGGAGATTGCCTGCATTACTTGATGCAAGGCCCCTTCATTCATTTTCAAAGCCAGCCTGTACTGAGTTCTCTTGTTGCATCTCTCTGATTATTTCTTCTGCCTCCCCCTTCCATTTATGTGGACTTTTATGATTGATGAGCCAACCTCCATAACCCAGGATAATCTCCCCACTTCCAGGTCAGATGATTAGCAACAGTAATTCCATCTGTAACTTAATTTCTCTTTGCCAGGCAACATAACATATTCATCAGTTTTGGAGATTAGAATGAGGGCATCTTTGAAGAGATGAATTATTCTGTTTCCCACATCAATGAAATGTTTGTGTTTTAAAATGGGTTAACTATCTTCCTAAACTCTGCAGTATGTTTTGTGTTATTTTTGTAGTAAATCCTTTTAAATTGAAATTTTCAGTATTAATGATATTTTACTTTTATGGTTTTTGCCTGCAATAAATTAAAAATATAATGGCGTGATTTCCCTACCACCAAGGAACAGAGTTCTGTAGTACTTACTATAACAGACATTTCATGGGGACCTTTAAATTACCATTTTTCTTTTCCACCTCCATTTCTTCCTTCTAATTGTTCAAACCTCTACTTCTCCTTTCTGAACTTCTTCTAAACACACTTCACATACTTTTCCATTTCCACCCTTCTTAAATAAACCACACCTAACCTTACTTATCTATTTTACTGGATTACTTCCAGTCTTGAGTAATAAGTCAAACTATGTTACCTTTGTTGTTTTAGATTTTAAAACACGATGATTTATGTTTTAAATCATTATGAATTTAATGACTGAATCATAACTGAGTCTCCCCTTTCTGTTGAAAATCTTCATTTGGAAGTCTCCCTGATGAATGTAAAGACTTAGGGTAACCCCCATAAACTAAGGCAAGAACATATGCCCTCAAAGTATCCTTGGGAGAACCATCTTGTTGGTTCAAATGTTAAGGATTTATTTTTATTTTAAAAGACAGGATATTGCAAAATGAAGCTATGTAATGTGGCCTGTGTATCTTTGAAGGGTTTTCTGGGGTGACAATTCCTTTGGCAGAAATCCATCTTGTGACTCACTACACCTATCTATGATAATCTCAAATGAACTTGTTTTCATGCAAATTCACAAAATTATTTAGTATATTAAATAGTTTTAATTTAATGAGTAGTTTTTAAAGCTTTGTTCTGATAGGTGCTATATGAGTCAATAATAACAAAACAACAACAATAATAATTGGTCCAAATCCATAAAGTGCTTAAATTCAAGTAGGTTATGTTGCATTACAAAATCAGCTTGGGTTTTGCATTCAAAGTATTTTTTTGCCTTTACCTCATCTTATTCAAAATGGTCATGTACTAGTGTTAGACTACAGTCTTTTTCTGGCTCTGCCATTCCTTTGTGGTCATGGGCTAGCTACTTAGCTCTTCTAAGTTCATTTTCTAATTGGTAATAAAAGAATGAAATAGACTCCATTTTGTTGGGTTGTTGTACAGATCATATGAGACAGAGCTCTGGCATAATTCTGATTCTTAGTATATGCTAAATTAATTATAGTCATTTTAGTTGTTCTTGGCCAGAAGATAGTATGGCACAGAGAACTTAGTGTGGTATTAATGTTTTTAGTGCTGCTGTTTATGAATGAAATGCACTTACTGGTTCATATAGTTTGATCTTTTGCTTTGAGTCACCAGACTTTTTTGTGTGGATTGTATTCCATGACTCACTTGGCTGTGGTAGAAGTGGAGCCTGAAACTGTGAAACACATTTCCCTATGCAAACATAACTGGTATCTTCTGCCAAGCCTGACACAACTGGACTGAGCAGCCTAGAGCCACTTCAGGGATGGCTCTGTTTGCTTTCAAGAAAATGGTTTGTTTTATACTCTGAGATACAGAATCTGAGAACATGGTTTTTGTGAACACTAAAAGACTCTCCTAGATTTCAGTTGAAGGTGGCAGATTGAACATAAAACTTTACCTCCACCTCTTCCCCAGATTTCCACTAATATGATAGAAAAGCTATTTTCTTTTAAAGACCTAAAGGGCAAAGAGAAGATTCTGTTGTGGAGTTAATAGCAAGATGACTGAAAGCCAGGAAGTAGAGGGGTAAACGGAAAGTGAATAACGGCAAAATTGAGAAAGTGTATCATAAACCAGTCAGAGGGAAAAAGGAGAACCGTCTTGATTTGCCCCTAGAGAATCCTCAGAACACTCAAGCAAAGCAGAACTCAGTACTTCTGGAAATGGAGATGAAGGTAGGACTTAAAATGTAGAGGCTGGTTGAATGTATGTTTAACAAACACTGAACTCCTCAGATTCCCCATTTGAGCTGTGGAATAACCCATCCCCGATCCTGGTAGAAGATTTTAGGTTTATTTTCTAGAGAATATAAAAGAGAAGGTTTGTGGACAGAGGACACCAGGCACTGTTGCTGACAGAAGATCAGAGGGACTAAGAAATACTTACATTCTGAATATTATAATTGCTGACCTTTCATTCTACCTGAGGTCTTCTTTGGGGTGATTATATTTATATCCTCCAGGAAAGTATACTCAAAGTGTGATCTCATGATTATGTTAATAAGAAGCAGAAATGAGATTTTTGTGTCTATAGGAAAATCAGAGCATCCAAACTATCCAAGGCCAGTTGGGAAGACCTAATTCATTAGATGAATAATTTGATGATACAAAAGAGGTAGTTAAATCATGTCATCATGACCCTAATGGATGCCAATGAAATATGGCACGGGTTATGAAAATCTTTGGCCAGAAATAAAGAATAGGAATTGTTTCTTGGGCCTTATCAAGAAGAATGACAACAACCAGGCATTGTGGAGCATGCCTACAATCTCAGTTACTCTGGAAGGTGAGGCCAGAGAATTGCAATTTCAAGGCCAACCTGGACAACTTAGCCAGACGCTGTCTCAAAAAAAGGATGTGTGTGTGCTGGGGATGTAACTCAGTTGTAGAGCACTTAACTAGCATGTGTGATGCCCTGGGTTAGATTTCCAGTACCATGTACAAAGAAAACAGAAAAATTTATGAAAATGACTGAGAAATGGTTGGTTGGTCTAAGGATTGATTCTAATAGCTTCATTTAGATATAAATGTGTTCTGTAATTTTCCTTGAGTGTTTTCATTCAGTATACACATACACATACACACAATATATATATGTGTGTACTATAGACACTATATATATATATAAAATATATATATGTGTGATATATATATATACACACACACACACACACACACACACACACATACTTCCTAGAACAAAACAAAACTGGGTAAAACACTCCTTTGCAATATAATATGATTCTTATATATGTAGATTTGAGAGATAAAAGAGATGTGCTTCTCAGCTTTCAGTTATTGTAGTAAATACCTGGGATAAATCAACTTAGAAAGAGAAATTGTTTATTGTGGCTCACAGTTTTTGAGGTTTTAATGTATGGGAGACCCCTTACTTTTAGGCCTCTGGGTGGATCACATCATGGTGGGTGCATGTGACGTAGAGAAAACATGCACCTCATGGCTGGAATGTGAAAGGAAGAGGAAGAGGAAGGGGATGGGGTCTCACTATTTCCTTTAAGGGCATATCCTCAATGACCAGAAGACCTCCCGTCAGACTCTACCTCATAAAAGTTGTATTACCTCCCACTAATGCCACTCTGCGGAATAAGCCTTTAACCCGTGGGACCCATCTGGACCCTGTCCAGATCCAAATCATAGCAGAGCCTTCAAACAGGTATATTAAGAGACATAAAAAATCTTACATCTGTAGTCTACTCCAGAACAGGAATATATTTTCAAGAAAGGTTCAATTAAGCTGTGTGAAACTTAATTTCTTCCTTTCCTTATGCTATTTATTGCTCTGACCTGGAATCCCATCTCATATAGTCACCTGTTAACCTTTTATTCATTTTAATAGATATTTATTGAGCACTGAATAAGTTGGGATGTTTTTACTTATAAATGACCAGATACATAATTCAAACTAGTCATAAAAACTAAAAAACGATTGTGCTATCTCATTGAACTAGAAAGGCCTAGAATGCATCTTGACCTTAGGCACAGCTGGATCCAAGGGCTCAAATCAAGTTATAGATCTGTCCTTCCTGGTCCTTCTGGCTTCATCTCTAGATAAACTGTGCCCATGTGACAGCAAAGGTGGCTACTGGCAGCTCTGAACTTTTTTTTGTATCAGCTTAGTGCTCCCCAAGGACAGAGAACACATTTTTTCAATATTTCTAGCAGGTCTCTGAACTGGCTTCATTGACCTGCCTTGTACTTAGATACCTATGTCTGAACCAGTCTTCGTGATTCTGATTGACCAGGCTGGGCTTGAGGGTATAGGCAAGGAATAATGCAGATCTCATACTCTGAGAAAGGGAAAGCATAGTTCTCCAAGTGAAAATGGGAGTACTGTTACCACAAGAATAATAGTGGGCACTGCTGGCAAGAGCTCACCTGTATTCCACGCACTACAATGTCTGCTTATTCTTTAAGATTTGATTCATGTGTCATTTTCTCTATAACCTCTTTTGTGTCCTACTCAGCTTTGGGCAACATTAATCACTCCTTTATTTCCCTTTTAGCTTTTACATATTCTTGTGACATATCATTCATGTTTGATTATAATCAATCTTCTTGCTTTATATTTCCTCCAGGTTCCTTGAGGACCCAGATTATTTTAATTTTATTTGATCCCATTTACTCATTTATTTAGTCAACAAGTATTTATTGAGTGTCCACTACTGTGTACCACTGTGCTAATGCTGGAAAGATGGTAGAGTTTAATGAACACATTGTCCCTGAACTAACAAACTTATTTTTAGTAAAGCTAAATTAATAAAGAAGAAATTACAAAGTATATGTTGAATTTTATGAAGCATGTTTTAAAAGGGTTCTGTAAGTAGAAGGCATGAGAGAAAGATTCATGGAGAGGGTAATATTTTTAAACTAATGCCTAGAGAATGAATGAATGAGCATCAAGAAGGGTAGAGTACATGTGGGCATTGACTGTTCTAGGAGAGGAAAGGGAGACAGAAGAGTCAATCATGGCTTCCAGGTTTCTAACTTGAATACTAGATTGCATAGTGACACTGTTTATTGAGATAAGGTGCTGTGGAGCAATGTCAGATTGAAGGAAAGTAAACGGCAAACCAGTTTCATGATGATGAATATGAGGTATCTTCAAGATATCCAAGTGGAGTAACCCAGAGGCTACTGGGTTTTTGCAACCTGTCACTCAAAAGAGAAGCACAGATTGGAAATAAGATTCATTGTCAACCTATGGACAATAATTAAATACATGGGAATGAGATGGCCTGAAGAAAATGAGTGCCCATACAAGGCTTATAACCAATCCTGGAGGAACTACCAAATTGTAAAGGTCAACAAAAGGAGGAGGAACCAGCAAAGAAGAGTGAGGGTTGTTCTAAGAGGTAGGAGAAGAAGTAGGTGAGTGAAGTGAAGAAATCTAGGAATGGAACTTTCAAGAAGGAAGGAATGGGGAACTGTTTCAAATGCTAATAAAGGTAAGAACTAAAACATGTCCATATTACCAGACATAGTACCTAACTTCACTCACCAAAAAAAATGACTATTTAACAATTGTACCAGGCTCAGTGATAGGTACCAAAGATAAAAATGGGTAAAAACAAGTAGTAAGTGCTTAATAGTTTTTGAATAAGTGATTATTGAATAAACTGCTTTAGTTAAAATTTTAGAAAAGAATATATGAAGATGGAATAAAACATGTAAGTATACATTCTAAGAAATCTAAATAGTTAGCTTTCTACTTCTCTGTCTACTTTCTATTGAACAATCTCAATGAAAGATATTGGTTTGAGCTTAATTAATTCAGGCTAAAAGAACGTGTCGTGAGTAGGTAAAGACCAATCACTGGCAGGATGTACAGAAGAAATTTTGAAAGGCCTTGTTTTTCAGTGTAGTTGGCTCTCAGAGCTCTCTCTTTCCATTCCTTGTGGAAGTTCTACCATTTTTTCCTCTAGTTTCACATGGAGCCTGTGAAACTTTTTAAAGTGTGGCCACCTGTGAAGCTTAGTAGTTGTTTTTATCATTGAATAGCCTATTGGATCAAGATAAACTAAAATCTCCCTGTGGCAGAAGGTCCACACATGGAGAATACAGCAAATTACCTCAACATTCTTCATTTCTTATCCAGCATTATAGCTCATCAAGGGTATATGAAAGTGACTATAGGGCTGGCTGACCCCTGTTATACCTTTGTCACTTTGAGCATGTGACATTATAGTCTACTGCTTATCATTATAGTCATTATTGTCATTGTAGTCTACTGACTTTTGAGGATGAGTCATTGTAGTCTACTGTTTATCATAAAAACTGGTATCATGTTTTTGTATCCATTACTTTGCATTAATTAAAATACAGCTTCACAGGCTGGGAATATAGCTCAGTTGGTAGAGTGCTTGCCTTGCATGCACAAGGCCCTGGGTTCAATCCCCAGCACCACCAAAAAAAAAATACAGCTTTATTAAATGGTTTAACTGTTTGTTTGTTTTTTTAAAACAGAATAAGTATCTCTCCAAGGATAAGGCATTAAGATAGGGACAGGGTCTCTCCTAAGTCAGGAGTTTAGAGAACATGAATTATTTTACTTTCTTCAGGACATTCCACACTACATACAAACAGTCACAAGAAACTGGGACCACCTATTTGCAACAAATGGCAAGTGAAGGGTTAGCAATAATAATAGAGAAGTTTAAAACATTAATAAAAAGGAAGTAATAGAAAATGGTCAAGGGACATTAATAATTAAGAGAAAAATACAAAAACTAATATTCATATGAAAGGATGCTCAAACTCATTTATAATTTAAAAACACAAGTAAAATCAAGACACAATTTTTCCAGCAAATCAGCAAAAATTAAACAGAAGGACTATGCTAGAATAAGAAAATTAGGGAAAGAAGGCATCATCTTACATAATAATAATTTTAGAGATTATATCAACATTTTAAGTTTGTCACTTACAACCTAGCAGGTATTACTGACATTTTAAATAATAAACTTTTTAAAATAAATTTATTTTGATTCATTGTACACAAATGGAGTACAGCAGTAGTTTCTCTGGTTTTACACAATATGGAGTCACACCATTTGTGTAATCATACCTGTACATAGGGTAATGATGTTTGTCTATTTCTGTTAATATTCTGACCCCCCCACCCAGATCCCACCCTCTATGCAATCCATCCTTTCTCCATTCTTGCCTCCCTTCCACCCCACATTATGTATCATCATCCACTTATCAGAGAGATCATTAGGCCTTTGGTTTTTTGAGATTGGCTAATCTCACTTAGCATGACCTTCTCTAACTTCATCCATTTACCTTCAAATGCCATAATTTTATTCTTCTTTATGGCTGAGTAATATTCCATTGTGTATATATACCAAAGTTTCTTTATCCATTCATCTATTGAAGGACATCTAGGTTGGTTCCACAATCTAGCTATTGTGAATTGAGCAGCTATGAACATTGATGTGGCTGCATCACTGTAGTAATCCGATTTTAAGTCCTTTGGGTATAGGCCAAGGAGTGGGATAGCTGGGTCAAATGGTGGATCCATTCCAAGTTTTCTGAGGAATCTCCACACTGCTTTCCAGAGTGGCTACACTAATTTGCAACCCCACAAGCAATGTATGAGTGTACCCTTTTCCCCACATCCTCTGCAACACCTGTTGTTGCTAGTATTTTTGATAATAGACATTCTAATTGGGGTGAGATGAAATCTTAAGGTGGTTTTGATTTTCATTTCTCTTATTACTAGAGATGTTGAACTTTTTTCATATATCTGTTGATTGCTTATAGATCTTCTGTAAAGTATCTGCTCATTTCCTTGGCCCATTTATTGATTGGGTTATTTGTATTCTTGGGGTAAAGTTTTTTGAGTACTTTGTAGATTCTGAAAATTAGTGCTCTATTTGAAGTGTGTGTGACAAAGATTTTCTCCCACTCTGTAGGATCTCTCTTCGCATTGCTGATTGTTTTCTTTGCTGAGAAAAAGCTTTTTAGTTTGAACCTATCTCAATTATTGATTTCTACTTTTATTTCTTGTGCTTTGGGAGTTATGTAAGGAAATCTGGTCCTAAGCCAACAAGATGAAGATTTGAACCTACTTTTTCTTCTCTTAGGGGCAGGGTCTCTGGTCTAATTCCTGGGTCCTTGATCCATTTTGAGTTGAGTTTTGTGCAGAATAAGAGATAGGAGTTTAGTTTCATTTTGCTGCATATGGATTTCCAGTTTTCCCAGCACCATTTGTTGAAGAGGCTACCTTTTCTCCATTGTATGTTTTTGGCGCCTTTGTCTAGAATGAGAAAACAGTATTTATGTGGGTTTGTCTCTGTGTCCTCTATTCTGTACCATTGATCTACCTGTCTATTTTGGTGCCAATATCATGCTGTTTTTGTTACTAATACTTTGTAGTATACTTGAAGGTCTGGTATTGTGATACCTCCTGCTTCGCTCTTCTTGCTAAGAATTGCTTTAGATATTCTGGGTCTCTTATTCCTCCAAATGAATTTCATGATTGCTTGCTCTATTTCTGTGAGGTTCGTAATTGGCATTTTAATTGGAATTGCATTGAATTTGTATAGCGCTTTTGGTAGTATGGCCATTTTGACAATATTAATTCTGCCTATCCAAGAACATGGGAGATCTTTCCATCTTCTAAGATTTTCTTTAATTTTTTTTCTTTAGTATTCTGTAGTTCTCATTGTAGAGGTCTTTCACCTCTTTTGTTAGATTGATTCCCAAATATTTTATTTTTTGAGCCTATTGTGAATGGGGTAGTTTTCCTAATTTTTCTTTCAGAGGATTCATCACTTATAAATAAAAATGCATTAAATTTATGAGCATTAATTTTATATCCTGCTACTTTACTGAATTCATTTATGAGTTCCAGAAGTTTTCTGGTGGAATTCTTAGGGTCTTCTAAATAGAGAATCATGTCATCAGCAAATAGGGATAGTTTGATCTCTTCTTTTCCTATTCATATTCCTCTAATTTCTTTGGTCTGTCTAATTGCTCTGGCTCGAGTTTCAAGGACGATGTTGAATAGAAGTGATGAGAGAGGGCATCCCTGCTTTGTTCCAGTTTTCAAGGGGAATGCTTTCAGTTTTTCTACATTTAGAATGATGTTGGCTGTAGGTTTAGATAGCTTTACAATGTTAAGGAACGTTCCCACTATCCCTATTTTTTCTAGTGTTTTGAGCATGAAGGGGTGCTGTATTTGATCAAATGCTTTCTCTGCATCTGTTGAAATAATCGTGTTGTTCTTAGCTTTAGTCTGTTGATGTGGTGGATTACATTTATTGATTTCCAGATGTTGAACCAACCTTGCATCCCTGGGGTGAAACCCACTTGATCATGGTGCACTGTCTTTTTAATCATGGTGCACTATGCTTTTGTATGTGACTCGGTAAGATTTTGTTAAGAATTTTTACATCTATATTCATTGGGGATATTGGTCTGAAATTTTCTTTTCTTGATGTGTCTTTGTTTGGTTTTGGTATCAGGGTGATATTGGCTTCATAGAATGAGTTTGGAAGGGTTCCCTCCTCCTCTATTTCATGGAATACTTTGAGGAGTATTGGAATGAGCTCTTTGAAGGTCTTGTAGAACTTGGCTGTGAATCCATCTGGTCCTGGATTTTTCTTTGTTGGTAGGCTTTTGATGACTTCTTCTATTTCATTGCTTGAAATTACCTATTTAAATTATGTATGTCCTCCAGATTCAGTTTGGGTGGCTCATATGCCTCTAGGAACCTCTTGATGTCTTCAAGATTTTCTATTTTGTTGGAGTATAAATTTTCAAAATAACTTCTAAATATGTTTTATATTTCAATAGTGTCTGTTGTGATATTTCCATTTTCATCACAAATTTTAGTAATTTGAGTTTTCTTTCTCCTCTTCATTAGTGTGGCTAAGGGTTTATCAATTTTGTTTATTTTTACAAAGAACCAACTTTTTGTTTTGTCAATTTTATGAATTGTCTCTTTTGTTTCAATTTCATTGATTTCTGCTCTGATTTTAATTATTTCCTGTCTTCTTCTACTTTTGGTGATGAACTGTTCCTCTTTGTCTAGCGCTTTGAGCTGTAATGTGAGGTTATTTATTTGTTCACTTTTCATTCTTTTATTGAATGTGCTCCATGCAATGAATTTTCCTCCTAGCACTGTTTTCATAGTATCCCGGAGATTGTGATATGTTGTATCTTTGTTCTCATCGACCTCTAAGAATTTTTTATTCCCCCCCTTAATGTCTTCTGTTATCCATGCATCATTCAATAGCATATTATTTAATCTCCAGGTGTTGGAGTAGTTTCTGTTTTTTATTTTATCATTGATTTCGAATTTCATTCCATTATGGTCTGATGGAATACAAGATAGTATCTTTATCTTTTTGTATTTGCTAAGAGTAGCTTTGTGGCATAACATATGGTCTATTTTAGAGACGGATACATGAGCTGCTGAGAAGAAAGTGTATTCTCTTATTGATGGATGGAATATTCTATATATGTCTGTTAAGTCAAAGTTAGCGATTGTGTTATTGAGTTCTGTGGTTTTTTTGTTCAATTTCTGCTTGGAAGATCTGTCCAATGGTGAGAGAGGTGTGTTAAAGTCACCTAGTATTATTGTGTTTTGGTCTATTTGGTTCCTGGAATTAAGAAGGATTTGATTGACATAAATGGATTCGCTATTGTTTGGGGCATAAATATTTATGATTGTTATGTCTTGCTGATTTGTGCTTCTCTTAAGCAGTATGAAATGTCCTTCCTTATCCCTTCTAACTAATTTTGACTTGAAGTCCACTTTATCTGATATGATGATGGAAACCCCTGCTTTTTTACTGAGTCCGTGTGCATGATATGTTTTTTCCCATCCTTTCCCCTTTAGTCTGTGGGTATCTTTTTCTATGAGATGAGTCTCTTGGAGGCAGCATATTGTTGGGTCTTTCTTTTTAATCCAATCTGCCAGTCTGTGTCTTTTTATTGATGAGTTCAGGCCATTAACATTCAGGGTTATTATTGAGATATGATTTGTATTCCCAGTCATTTTGGCTTATTTTTGGTTTTTAACTTGACTTGATTTCTCTTTTATTTGGTTATTCCTTTAGGGTAATTCCTCCCTATGCTGATTTACATTGTTTTTCATTTCTTCCTCATGGAATATTTTGTTTAGAATGTTCTGTAGAGCTGACTTTCTATTTGTAAATTCTTTTAGCTTTTGTTTACCATGGAAGGATTTTATTTCATCATCAAATCTGAAGGTAAGTTTTGCTGGGTATAAGATTCTTGGTTGGCATCCATTTTCTTTCAGAGCTTAAAATATGTTATTCCAGGTCCTTCTTGCTTTTAGGGTCTGTGTTGAGAAATCTGATACCCGTATTGGTGCCCCCTGAATATAATCTGATTTTTTTTTCTCTTGCAGCCTTTAAAATTCTATCTTTATTTTGTATGTTACGTACTTTCATTATAATGTGCCTTGGTGTTGATCTGTTGTAGTTTTGTACATTTGGTGTACTGTAAGCCTCTTGTATTTGATTTTCCATTTCATTCTTCAGATGTGGGAAATTTTCTGATATTATTTCATTGAATAGATTATTCATTCCTTTGGTTTATATCTCTGTGTCTTCCTCAATCCCAATAACTCTCAAATATGGTCTTTTCATGATATCCCATAATTCTTGTAGATTTTGTTCGTGAATTCTTACTATCTTCTCTGTTTGGTCAACTTTGTTTTCAAGATTAAATATTTTGTCTTCAATGTCTGAGATTCTGTCCTCCAGGTGATCTAGCTTTTTGGTTATGCTGTCTATTGAGTTTTTAATTTGGTTTATTGTTCTTTCATTTCAAGGATTTCTGTTTGTTTGTTTGTTTGTTTTTTTCAGACTCTCTCTTTATTGAAATGATCTTTAGTTTCCAGTAACTGTTCTTTTAACTGTTGATTGGTGCGATCATTCATTGCCTGCATTTGCTCTCTGATCACATCGTTTGCTTCTCTAATCATTTTAATTATGTACACTCTGAACTCCCTTTCTGACATTTCTTCTGCCCTGCTATCATTGGATTCTGTTGATATAGCATCTAGGTTTGTTTGCGACACTTTCTTCCCCTGTTTTCTCATGTTACTCATGGATCTTCCCTTCTCTCTGTGAGAATCTGAGGTATTGCAACTTCCCCCCTATAGACTTGTGGTGTCCCTGCAGGTTTCCAATACCTCACCTTCTAGTCTTCAGTAACACTAGACTGTGGGCTGGGGCCAGGCTAGGGTATGTCTGGGCCTCTGGGCTGGGCCTCCTGGTGGCTCCCCCCACCCCGGAAGTCCCACAGGAGCACTCAGGGCCAACATACCAGGTGCAGAATTCTCAGGAGTCTGCGCTGGGCTGAACCTGATGTCTATCTCTGTGCCCACCTCCTAGACCTGGAAGTCTCGTGGGACTTGGCTGGGCTGAACACAAACCTCTGAGCTGAGCTTCCCCAAGTGGGAAACTCAACTGTCCGCTGTGCCTGCTTACCACACACTGAAGTCTCCCACTTCTGCATTGTGCTGGCTTCCCCCATGTAGAAGTCCCACGGGAGCACTCAGGGTCGATGTACCAGGTGCAGAAGTCTCAATAATAAACATTTTAAATAATAAAATTTTTTAAATGCCTATAATATAAAAGTTGAATTTGTGTATAGAGATATTATAAATAGATGAACAGGTAGTAATATATTTTATTAGTTTCCTATTGTTGCTGTCACAAATTATCATAAATATAATGGAGCCCCTAAAAAATATATATATATATACACACACACACACACACACACACACACATATAAAATGACTTAAAACAACATACATATATTAACTTACAGTTCTAGAGACCAGAAGTAAGAAATGGGTCTCACTTGGTTAAAGTTAAGAAGTCAGCAGGGCTGGCTTCTTTTGGTGGCTCCAGGGAAGAATGGTCTTCTACCTTTTCCAGCTGCTAAAAGCTCCTTGCATTTCTTAGCTTGTGGCCCCATTTCTCCATCTTCAAAGCCAGCAGTATCAGGCTGAGTCTACCTGTACCTTCCCTTCACTGGATTTAACAAGTTGGTCTTTGGAAAGAACCATGGGTTTGGACCAGAGTCATTATATTAAGTGAAACAAGTCAGACACAAAAAGACAAATGCCACAAGTTCCCATTCACATATGGAAGCTAAAAAAGTTGATTTCATAGAAATAGAAAGTGGAAAAGTGGTCACTAAGGTTAAATAAGTTCAGGGCAGAAGGGGACAGAGAGAGGCTGAATAATAGCTTCCAAACTATGTTACAAAGGAAGAATAATTTCTAAGATTCTGCAGCACAGAAGGGTGACTATAGTTCACAACAATGTATTTTATAAAGATCTAGAAGAGAGGAGTTCGAAGAAATGATAAATACTTAAGGAGACAAATGTCAATTGCCCTGATTTAATCATTACATGTTGTATACATATATTATCACATTGTACATCCTAAATATGTACAATTATATGTCAATAAGAGTAATAAAAGAGTGCTTCTTACTCTTACCTGTATACTGGAATGATTTAGGGAGCTTTCAAGTTTTGGCACTAATTTTTGTTTACTTGTTTGTTTTGTTTTGGTTTGGTTTTCTCCAGCATCATTTCTCTTTGAAAAATTAATTATATGTA
>JAJEJO010033520.1:0-22605 GCA_020662805.1 Glaucomys volans
AAAAAAAAAGTGGTTGGGGATATCCATGGACTTCTATTTTGAAAGAAGAGATAGCAAGACAGTGAATACTGGAGAGAAAGAGGAAAAGCAAGAGGAGGGGTAGAGGCAGCATTGGAGACTTATTCAAAATATAACCATGTGCAATTTCTTTTGTTTATAATAAGAGCTTACACTGGGGGAACTATTGGATAATGGAGCAAACAGTGAATGATAAAACTGTTCTTACCTTGTAGCTCTGTAAGGTAACTGCTACCATCAGTCTTTCTTCTATGTAGTGCGTTTAAGTTTGGGGGAAAAGGGATTTCCTGCAAGCAGAAACATCTCATTCTGGCTTGGTTTGAGCAGCAGGATAATGGTTCTGAACTCAGGGGAAAAGCTGGGGAGATGAGCTTGCAAAGAGATTTAGATGTTAGAAAAGGGATGTGGGCATCTATAAAAAATGAAAAGCTCTGGAACAGTTTCCTGGTTAAAGACTGGCAGAATCAGAGCAATTTCTTAGAGTGGTTTATTAATCTGACAAATCTTTATTGAAGTTTTACTTCATGGCAAGCATGTTGAGATTAATCTGATTGTGGTCATACAGAATGGATAGAAACTTCTCCCAATGAAATCATCCTCATGCCAAAAGAGAGTAAATAGGCATGATCTATGAATTGTGAGATCCTGGGAGTTGAAAAATTAAAATTAAAAAAAAATGGTTAAACGTATGTTGTGAGCTAAAATATTGTTTTCAAGAACTTAGAATTGAATACAACTGGTACTCCAAAAAGATATGTCATGAATTTGCAGTGGCCACAATTGGCATTCACCAAAATACCTTGAATAAAATTGGTGCACTGTTGATCCTCTGCCTTCTCACTATAGAAGTTGTCACAGTGGGTCATTTGGGGTAAGAGATATTTAGATGGTGTAAGGGGTTGAAGGACTTCCTCAAAATCCGAGTCTACCCAGAACCTCAGAAGGTGGCCTTTGTGTATGAAACAGGATCACTGCAGGTCGAATTAGTTAAGATGAAGTCATCCTGGATAAGGATGGGCCCAAAACCCAATGACTTGTGTCATTTTAAAAAGAAAGCAAAAGAGAAGCAGAGACACACAATAGAGAGAGGTGCAAAGAAGTAAAGAGGATAATGGAGGTTAAGTCTGTAGTGATTCATGCATAGACCAAAAATGCCAACGACTGTGGGAGACTATGTAGGCAGGCAGGCAGCAAGACCCTTCCCTGCTAACCAAAGGGAGCCCAGCCCTGCCCACCTCATGCTTTCAGACTTCTAGCCTTGAGAACTGAGAGGGTATGCATTCCTCTTGCTTTATACCACCCCGTTCATAGCACCTTGAGACAGCAGCTGTGGGAAACCAATAAAGGCAGGTGCAAAGAGGGACTGACCTGGATACTTGAAAGAAATATTACAGTCCTTCACTAAAGGTGAAGACTGAGGGCTTTGACACTGTGGCAGAAATAGATACAGAAGGGTCAATTATAAGTAACACCGAATATATTTTTAATTAAACAAAGTACAGAAAAGATTGCATTCGTGGGGATAAGGGAGAAGCCAAACCTTACTGAACAGGGACCAGGATGGAGTTTAGGATGATAAAGTCACTTTAAAGGTTTGGAATCTTCATCTCTGGAAAATAATTCAGATAAATCTTCTGCAGAACAGGGGTGACTGCTCGTTCTGAACTTTAAGGTTCATGTGCAGCCTTGAGAGGTATAGTCTTCATCAGTTATTTTAGCTTCATTTAAAACTGATCTTAAAGACCAAAGCTGTTAGTCAGTTTTATGTTATTATAACAAAATACATGAAATGATAGAATTATAAAGAGGAAAGGTTTATTTTGACTCACAGTTTAGAAGGGTTAAGTCCATGACTGATTGGCTCCACTGCTTTGGACCTGTTGTGGCACGTCAAGAGGAAGAAGTCTATTCAACTCATAGCCAGTTGCAAGAGAGAGAGACAAGGAAGGCACCAGTATCCTGAAATCTCCTTCAAAAGCACACTCCATAACCTAAAGGTGACCCATGGGCCCGCTCCTAAAGCTCCATCACCTCTTAATAGTGTCAGCCAGAGACCTAGCCTTTAACACATGGGCCTTTGGGTGACAATCCAGATCCCAGCTATAGCAATGGTTTTTCAGGGGGGTCAAGTAGACACCATTTTTTTAAAATTTATTTTTTATTCACACAGTTCCTATAATCTTACATTTACATAGGGTAGTACTGTCTGTCTCAGTCTACTATTTTTCCTGCCCCCATCCCCTCCCGTCCCATTTTCCTCCACACCTTCCATATTACCTCCATTCTTTTCTATCCTCCACATAACCCCTGGCACCCCCCCCCCCCAACCCCTGTTAGGTATGAGCATCCACTAAACAGAGAAAACATTCGGCCTTTGGTTTTTTGGACTTGGCTTATTTCACTTAGCATGATATTCTCCAACTCCACCCTTTTACCAGCAAATGCCATAATTTTATTCTCTTTTATGGCTGAGTAATATTCCATTGTGTATATATACCACAGTTTCTTTATCCATTCTTCAGTTGAAGGGCATCTAGATTGGTTCCACAATCTAGTTATTGTGAATTGAGCAGCTATGAACATAGACATGGCTGCATCCCTATATTTTGCTGATTTTAAGACCTTTGGGTATAAACCGAGGAGTGGGATAGTTGGGGTTTGGTCAAATGGTGGATCCATTCCAAATTTTTTGAGGAATCTCCATACTGCTTTCCAAAGTGGCTGCACCAATTTGCAACTCCACCAGCAATGTACAAGTGTGCCTTTTTCCCCACATCCACGCCAAAACTTGTTATTGCTTGTATTCCTGATAATAGCCATTCTAATTGGAGTTAGATGAAATCTTAGGGTAGTTTTAATTTGCATTTCTCTAATTACTAGAGATGATGAGCACTTTTTCATATATTTGTTAATAGCCTGTATATCCTCTTCTGTGAAGTGTCTGCCCAGTTCCTTAGCCCATTTATTGATTGGGCTCTTTGCATTTTTGGTGTAAAGTTTTGTAAGTTCTTTATAAATTTTGGAGATCAGTGCTCTATCTGAAGTGTGTGTGGAAAAGATTTTTTCCCACTCTGTAGGCTCTCTTTTCACATTCTTGATTGTTTCTTTTGCTGAGAGAAAGCTTTTTAGTTTGCACCCATCCCGTTTATTGATTCATCCTTTGATTTCTTGCGCTCTGGTGGTCTTGTTGAGGAAGTCTGGTCCTAAGCCAATATGAAGAAGATTTGGGCCTACTATTTCTTCTATTTGGTGAAGAGTCTCAGGTCGAATTCCTAGATCCTTAATCCATTTTGAGTCGAGTTTTGTACAGGGTGAGAGATAGGGGTTTAATTTCATTTTATTGCATATGGATTTCCAGTTTTCCCAGCACCATTTGTTGAAGAGGCTGTCTTTTCTCTACTGTATGTTTTTGGTACCTTTGTCTAGTATGAGATAACTGTACTTATGTGGGTTTGTCTCTGGGTCCTCTATTCTGTACCATTGGTCTATCTGTCTATCTTGGTGCCAACACCATGCTGTTTTTATCACTATTGTTCTATAGTAGAGTTTAAGGTCTGGTATTGTGATCCCTCCTGCCTGCGTCATTCTTCCTGCCCAGGATTGTTTTGGCTATTCTGGGTCTTTTGTTCTTCCATATGAATTTCATGATTGCTTTTTCTATTTCTGTGAGGAATGTCAGAGGAATTTTTATTGGAATTACATTAAATTTGTACAGAATCTTTGGAAGTATGGCCATTTTGATTATATTGATTCTTCCTATCCAAGAACATGGAAGATCTTTCCATCTTCTAAGGTCTTCCTCAATTTCTTTCTGTAATGTAATGTTCTGTAGTTTTCGTTGTAGAGGTTTTTTACCTCTTTTGTTAGATTGATTCCCAAATATTTTATTTTATTTGAGGCTACTTTGAACGGAGTTGTTTTCCTCAGTTCACTTTCAGGTGATTCATTGGTTATGTAGATAAATGCATTTGATTTATGTGTGTTTATTTTATATCCAGCTATTTTGCTAAATTCATTAATTAGGTCTAAAAGTTTCCTGGTGGAGTGTTTTGGATCCTCTAAATATAGGATCATGTCATCAGCAAATAGTGACAGCTTGAGTTCTTCTTTTCCTATTCGTATACCTTTAATTTCTGTGGTCTGTCTAATTGCTCTGGCTAGCATTTCCAGCACAATGTTGAATAGAAGTGGTGACAGTGGGCATCCCTGTCTTGTTCCAGTTTTTAGAGGGAATGCTTTTAGTTTTTCTCCATTGAGAATGATGTTGGCAGTGGGCTTAGCATAAATAGCCTTTACAATGTTCAGGTATGTTCCTACCATCCCTATTTTTTCTAGTGTTTTGAGCATGAAGGGGTGTTGTATTTTGTCAAATGCTTTCTCAGCATCTATTGAAATAATCATATGATTCTTAATCTTAAATCTATTGATGTGATGAATTACATTTATTGAATTCTGGATGTTGAACCAACCTTGCATCCCTGGGATAAACCCCACTTGATCGGGGTGCACTATCTTATTAATATGTTTTTATAAGCGATTTGCCAGAATTTTGTTGAGGATTTTAGCATCTATATTCATCAGAGATATTGGCCTAAAGTTTTCTTTTCTAGATGTGTCTTTGTCTGCTTTTGGTATCAGAGTGATGCTAGCTTCATAGAATGAATTTGGAAGGGTTCCCTCTTTTTCTATTTCATTAAATACTTTCAGGAGTATTGGTATAAGTTCTACTTTGAAGGTCTTGTAGAACTCAGCTGAGAATCCATCTAGTCCCGGACTTTTCTTGGTTGGTAGGCTTTTGATGGCTTCTTCTATTTCATTGCTTGAAATTGATCTGTTTAAAGTGTGTATGTCTTCCTGGTTCAGTTTGGGAGGATCATATGTCTCTAGGAATTTGTTGATGTCTTCAAGATTTTCTATTTTATTGGAGTATAGGTTTTCAAAGTAGCTTCTAAATATGTTTTGAATTTCAATGGTGTCTGTTGTGATATTTCCTTTTTCATCACAAATTTTAGTAACCTGAGTTTTTCTCTCCTCTTTGTTAGTGTGGCTAAGGGTTTATCTATTTTACTTTTTCAAAGAACCAACTTTTTGTTTTGTCAATTTTTTTAATTGCTTCTTTTGTTTCAATTTCATTGATTTCAGCTCTGATTTTGATTATTTCCTGTCTTCTACTACTTTTGGTGATGAACTGTTCCTCTTTTTCTAGGGCTTTGAGATGTAAAGTTAGGTTGTTGACTTTTTATTCTTTTCTTGAATGCACTCAATGCAATGAATTTTCCTCTTAGTACTGCTTTCATCGTGTCCCAGAGATTTTGATATGTTGTATCATCATTCTCATTTACCTCTAAGAATGTTTTTATCTCCTTCCTGATGTTTTCTGTTATCCATGCTTCATTCAATAGCATATTATTTAGTCTCCAGGTGTTGGAGTAGTTTCTGCTTTTTCTTTTGTCATTGATTTCTAATTTCATTCCATTATGATCCGATAGAATACAAGGTAATATCTCTACTTTTTTGCATTTACTAAGGGCTGCTTTGTGGCATAACATATGGTCTATTTTAGAGAAGGAGCCATGTGCTGCTGAGAAGAAAGTGTATTCATTCATTGATGGATGGAATATTCTATATATGTCTGTTAAGTTTAAGTTATTCATTGTGTTATTGAGTTCTATAGTTTCTCTGTTTAGTTTTTGTTTGGTAGATCTGTCCAGTGGTGACAGTGGTGTGTTAAAGTCACCCAGAATTATTGTGTTGTGGTCTATTTTATTCCTATAATTGAGAAGGATTTGTTTGATGTACATGGATGGGCCATTGTTTGGGGCATAAATATTTATGATCATTATGTCTTCTTGATTTATGGTTCCCTTAAGCAGTATGTAATGTCCTTCTTTATCCCTTCTGACTAATTTCAGCTTGAAGTCCACTTTATCTGATATAAGGACAGAAACCCCTGCTTTTTTACTAACCCCTGCTTTTTTCCTGTGTGCATGATAGGTTTTTTCCCATCCTTTCACCTTTAGTCTGTGGATGTCCTTATCTATGAGATGAGTCTCTTGAAGGCAACATATTGTTGGGTCTTTCTTTTTGATCCAGTCTGCCAGTCTATGTCTTTTGATTGACGAATTTAGGCCATTAACATTCAGGGTTATTATCGAGATATGATTTCCATTCCCAGTCATTTTGGCTTAGATTTGGTTTTTATTGTGACTTGGTTTCTCCTTTAATTGGCTTTTCTTTTAGGATAGTTCCCCCCTTTGATGACTTACATTGTTGTTCTTCGTTTCTTCCTCATGAAATATCTTGCTGAGAATGTTTTGTAGCGCAGGCTTTCTATGTGTGAATTCCTTTAACTTTTGTTTGTCATGGAAGGATTTTATTTCGTCTTCAAATCTGAAGGTTAGCTTTGCTGGATAAAGGATTCTTGGTTGGCAGCCATGTTCTTTCAGAGCTTGAAATATATTCTTCTGGGCCCTTCTAGCTTTTAGGGTCTGGGCTGAGAAATCTGCTGATATCCGTATTGGTTTCCCCCTATATGTAATCTGTTTCTTTTCTCTCACAGCCTTTAAAATCTTTATTTTGTACATTAGGCATTTTCATTATAATGTGTCTTGGTGTGGATCTGCTGTAATTTTGTGCATTTGGTGTTCTGTAAACCTCCTGCAGTTGAGTTTCCATTTCATTCTTCAGGTTTGGGAAATTTTCTGATATTATTTCATTGAATAGGTTGTTCATTCCTTTGGTTTGTATCTCTGTGCCTTCCGCAATCCCAATAATTCTTAAATTTGGTTTGTATCTCTGTGCCTTCCGCAATCCCAATAATTCTTAAATTTGGTCATGATATCCCATAGTTCTTGGAGGTTCCGTTCATGATCTCTTACCATCTTCTCTGTTTGGGCAACTTTATTTTCAAGAGTCAATATTTTGTCTTCATTGTCTGAGGTTCTGTCTTCTAAGTGATCTAGTCTGTGGGTGATGCTTTCCATTGAGTGTTTAATTTGGTTTATTGTTTCCTTCATTTCAAGGATTTCTGTTTGGTTCTTTTTCAGAATCTCTATCTCTTTGTTGAGTTGATCTTTTGTTTCCTGTAGTTGCTCTTTCAGCCTCTTATTGGAATGGTCAATCATTGACTGCACTTGCTCTCTTAACTCATCATTTGCTTCTCTGAACATTTTAATCATGTATATTCTGAACTCCTTTTCTGGCATTTCTTCTACCATGCTGTCATTGGATTCTATTAGTGTAGAATCTTGGTTTGTTTGGAACACTTTCCTCCCTTGTTTTTTCATGTTGTTCATGTATCTTCCCCTCCAGCAATGCAGATCTAGGGTATTGTAGTTTCTGCCCTATAGGCTTAGTGACCTTATAGTTTTCTGAAAGTTCTTCTTTAAGGGGGGGAATCAATATTAGCAACATCCAGTATAGACAATATGCAGCTGTAAACCAAATAGCCCCTATGAAGACTATTGTTACAGTAGTCTTTTGTTACAATATTGTTACAATATTGTCGTAATAAACAGAGAGGATGAGTTCAATTATTATCTACAGTATAACAAACAGATTTGTGGTAAGAACTCCAGTTTCTAATGGAGGACAAAGAGGATGGGGAGGTGTGTAGGCTGTAATTGTTAACAGTATAAGAAAAGAGTATGAAGAAATTCTAGATCATAGGAAGAGTGAGAAAAAGCCCTTGAGGAAATAGGTAAACAAAAGGAAAGTAGAGAGCAAGAAAAGTATAGATATAAAAGTTGAAAAGCTATCACAAAGGAGAATAAAAAATATACACTATAACCATCATATCCTATTCAAACCTCCCAGTCTTTAGTAGCCTGAGGCATGAGAGCTACCTGACAATGAGCTTCCAGTCTCAAGTGGGTGTCTCAGGATGGAATTTGCACCACCTAATGACAGTTTTCGCAGATAATCCAAAATGGCTGCACTGGTTTCTAAATGTGTTGGCAAATGGTGAGCTGCAGTGCAGGGCGTGGGCACTGAGACTGTGTAGGGTGCAGATGGTCAGGCTGGGCCCCTGGAGGTGGGGTGCTGTCAGTCAGGCTGGCAGTCCTGCAGATCCTGGCTTTTTTTTTTTTTCCCCAAAATGGCGGCAGCCATGTGCAAACCTGTGGGTACTGTGATGGTGAATTTCCAGGCAACAGCAGGCAGCTGGTGATCCACTGACAGTCTGCAGGCTCCGCAGGCTACTTACTGGTGGACGATCAGGAGGTGAACCTCGGTTGGTGGGCCATGAGTAGGTCAGAGGCAGGCGATGGGCAGGTCAGAGGCAGGCAGACAGGCAAGTGAGGGATGATAGGCGGCGGTCAGTGAGCAATCTGCACTCAAATGTAGCGCTAGGCTGGTAGACTGCAGGTGATCATATGTGGTAAAGAGCAGGGATTGGATGAGGAGTAGAGACTGCTTCCCAGAGAATCAGATTCTCCTCTTTTCGAATCTTGGATTACGGAGCAACAAGGAACGCAGCCTCCCTCTAGTCGGTCATCTTGGATCTCTCCAGACACCATTTTTAAGGTACACAATTATACACATTTATAAAGAAATGGCAAGATAATATCTTCTAAGGTAGTAGTTGATTTTAATATTTAAAAGACTATGAATATTTGTAAAACTTCACTTGAAGATAACATCACACTTGTAACTTGAAACTTCAGGGAGAGTTAGCTTCAGGTTTAAATAATCTTGCTGGGGTCCTTCAGTCCTACCATTCTGGTCCCCCACCAGCTGCCCTTACCCGCCACGAACCCAGTTGAGGATGTATCTTCTCTCTAAGCAAGTGGCAGGTCAGTCAGGGATGCTGGATCTCCTGAACTGCTTTCTGCTCTAATTTTAACCACATTCAAAATGAGACTCTCTTAGAAACAGTGGAAACTTAGCTTCTGTCACTTGCCTAGAACCAGCTTCTTCCTTAGGGGTCCCTTCAAACCACTGGCACATCAGTGAAGAGTTAGAGGTCAATCCATGGTGACCTTAAATAAGGATATTTGGTTGATTTTGGTTTTGGGTTTTTGTTTGTTTGTTTGTTTGCTTTTGTTTTAGTGGCTCAAATTGATCAAACACCCAAAATATGTTTTGGTGCCAAAAAATGACAACAGTATTTTCCCAGGATGAAAATGTGCTTTTTGCCAACAGCCGAATGGAAACCTGCATTAGCAGATAAAGCCCTAATCATCTCAACTCTAGGACGGCTGTTTTTGTCAAAGATAAATTCCTGAATAAACAGAGTTCAGTAGTGTTCCCCCAACCAGTCTATTCATAGGAGAAAACCAATCACGAGAGATCATTCAGGAAAGTTGGCAGGGTCTGGCTAAGCAAGCTCCAGGCCTCTGCCTACCTGCAAAGTGAATCATTTGTCATCCCGGGAGGAAGCCGACGCTCCACTCAGGCCAAGGGTCAATGGCGACACTGTGGGGTGGAGGCCCACATGGAAGGCCATGGGCACTCTCTACCTGGCCCATGAATAAAGAGACACAGCTACCTCAGCATTATCGTTCTCCTGACCTTCATAAGTGGAGCGGTCCCAGCAGGGGAAAAAAACAGCAGGGGAAGAAAAGGGAAAATTAAAATGTTAAAAACTATATTATAGCTCGTTGGTGACCTTTAAGAAAAAATTAGACTTTAGAACGTTAGACTGGAATGCATATGACAAAGTCTGACAGCTGCAAAGTTATAGATTCATTCATTTATTTATATTTCTGAGTGGCTTTCTACCAAAATCTGAAACAATAAGCAGACCCTGCATGTTTCTTGCTGGCTGAGAGCCAAAGAAAATTCTGAATTTTGATCAGTGTTAACTATTGGCAGAAATTTGCCTTGAATTTTAGAGCATTCCTCTCCTCTCTAAGCTGTTTGCTGGGTTTGTCAGAGTCGGTTCCTATTAACGAGGCAATACAAAGCATGCAGACCCAACCTTATGCAAGGGTATTTTCTTTCCCCTTAAACTTCCATGTTAGTTGGTTTGCTGAGTGGATACAGCTCGACAAGCAAATGTTTGAAGCCACTGGTGTTATCACTGGCATACTTCAAGAAAGTCTGTGCTAGAAATGACAGCAAGTGTCAATATATTCCAACTACCTAGAGCATTCAAATTTAAAAACCAAAATACGATTGTTGATAGAGCAGTGAGCTGAACCCTGAAGACATACTGCTGTTATGTATGGGACGAAAGGGTTTTATTGTCCCTAAGAAAAGGAACCTGTAGGTTTTCTAGGTATCTTCATCCCTGACAATAAACCAACAAGGAAACAAACAAATCCACCTGGGATTTTACAGCAATTAAATATTCCTACTGCTCTGATCAAAATGATCTTTCTACTTGGTGAAGGGGAAAATATATACATAGTTTATTCTTTGACATCTTTGGGTAATCAATGTTCAGCTCCTGCTGCTTACTTTAATTCTTAAACATCTTATTATCTCTCTTTACTCACTAAAAGGTTTGCTCACTGGGTTCCTGATGTTTTTAAAAAGCATTTAATTTCTACTTTTTAATATACATATTGAAACATCACAAAAAATCTATTTAACCTGTAGGCTCAAATTTGGGGTAAAGGAAATTTTAGGATAATATTTTTGAATGATGTACTGACAGCGCATAGGAAATATCATTAAAGGTCACTCAAAATTAATATGGAGATTACCAAGTGTCAGAAGTTATTTTGCAGAAGCTGCAGAATATGTTTGCAATCTGATTTTGTGGACTATCTGTTACAAATGAGAAAAAACCTCAGTGGTTTTTGCAGAATCCCATTTTCTTAATAGGAAATTGATGAATGACAGCATCTGGCAGGAAGAAAAAAGCATATGGTCTAACTAACTGTTTCTATAGAGGTTAAAAACAGCTTTGGAATTTCTCTGGTTGCAGTTATGATTGACAGACCATCAAATAAATCATTCACTTTTCTTTCCCCCTCTAACAGTCCTACTATTGACAAAGACACAAGGGGGAAATCAGCGGTGTGGTGCATGAGAAATTAGACATGCAATGCCCATTAACATAAATGGATTTTTTTGCACCTAATTCCCTACACACCATGCAAAAATCTACCCGCAGGACATGGAGTATGCATGTTTTCTTGTTCTTTCTATTTATAATTTTTAATTATTAATTTCATATATAATTGGTTTCTTAAGAGAATGAAATGCCTAGTAGGTTATCTTAAAACACTGTTTTGGAGTCTTGGGGCTTGATACTGCAAAGAGATGGGCTGATACTGAAAGATGTTATGGTATGTAATACAAACAATGAAAATTAGGCTGAGAGGTCTTGAATGAAGTTAGGCTAATTAAACAATTCTCAGTGTTTAAATTCTTGCTCCTTTCTCTAGGGTATACTGCCAATCATCTTATCTTGGGGGATTGCTCTGGTTTGCCCTCACCTCCAGGCTCAATTAATAAATGTAACCCTCCATCAACTTATCAAATATTTTTACTACAAAAATGAAAACTGTTTTGGTGTTTTCAAGTCACTTTATTTCTCTTTATCTCTTTTGTTTTTTCAAAGTCAGTTTAAATCCTTCTAAGTGCTAAATGGCTGAAGCTTGTCTAGTCTCATTTTTACATGTTCTAGAATCTCCCCTTCCTCCTTTGTCCTATTTCAGTCCAGGCTTTGTTTGCATACTGCCAATAACCAGACACTTAGCATCTCATAAAGCAACTTTTTCTGACTTTAGACAATTCTACTATGGTAACAGACCTCCAAGATGGCACCAGTGACTCTCTCTACCTGGTATTCATGCTCTTCCACAGAAGATTCTACCTCCTGACCTTGATAGTGCTTATCAATATAATCAAGAGGCAGTTGAAAAATGGTGGTGTGTGACCGCTGGGACTGAGCCAGAAAAACTATGACAGGCTGACTCGCTTTCTCTTGGATCACAAGCTCTTGCGGAAGTCAGCTTCTCCATGTGAGGACTCTCCAACAACCCTGTGAAATGACACCCCTGTGGGGAGCCACACATGATAGACAGTGAAGTCCCCCCAGCAACCAGCAGCTGCAGGCCAGCCATGTCAAGTGGACACTTTGGGAGTGGAACAGTCTGTCCTGGGCAAGTCCTCAGATGACTACAAACTTGACCAACAACTTTTTTTGCAGATTTGTGAGAAACATCAAGCTAAAATCACTCAACTAAGACACAAAGGAATCCTTGAACTCCAGGTACTACAAGATAATAAATGCGTGGTGTTTGCAGTCTCTAAGCTGGAGTTAATGTTTGTATGCACCATATTTTATATATAATATGCAAATAGCTAATATAGATTTCATGGAAGTCTTTTATGTTGTTTTTAGTATAATCACTGAAGACTTGGGAAGTAAATGAAATCCCCTTTTCAAATGATAGAAAATTCCAGACGATAGCAAATCTTTCTGATCCTCATTTTCTCTAGATAAAAGATTCTCACTCTGCCAGTGCTCTGGTTCTCTGCCCTGCCTTCTCACTGTACCTCTTCTCTTTGGGTCAAGCCTTCAGCCATTATTACAGTGATGTCCCCAAGGAGTATGCCTGCATTTCTAATTACCTATGTCACCTTCCCTGAAGGTCTAAAACCACCTCTAGCTTAGAAGACAAGAATTAAACGCCTCGTTTTATCATTTTCATCCAAATTTGCTTTCTAAAATGTTTGGTCTATATTGCCTAAGTATGCTGGCAGCCATTGCAAAATCTCCAAATTGTAAGCCCAACTTAGTTCATGCGCCTCTTTGTAATGCAGAATTGAGAACACATCAGTCCCTTGCTGGAGATTCCTTTGGAACTCTCTATGGCCTTTGGGACACAATGATTGTAATCTTCTAAGCATGACTGTCAAAGACTCCACTGTCTTTCAGGGTTACATTTTCTACCCTCTTCTCTGACTCCTCTGGTCATGTTGAAGAATTGCTAGATGATTCATATTTTAGGACCTTTGCACATGTGCCTCTTAATTCTATGAATGCCTTTTTCTCATGCTGACTTTCCACCCTTGGAGCTCTTACATCCCCTTAAACAGGTGCCTTAATGACTCCTTAGGAATTGCCCATCAAGAAAAGCTTTCCATGCTTCCCTCTCCTCTGCATCATTTCTTCTGTATGACTCTATGGAGTTCTGTTCATGTTTTATACAGTGTTGTGTTTGCTCACTGCTGCATACTCTATCTATTTGACTTTTTAGAAAGTGCATCTTATGCATATTTAGATTTATTCAATTATGAAGTTGTTGGGGAGCACTTACAGAGTACTTTTTTTACTGCATGCCAGGGACAATTAGGAAGTACAGGGGATACAGAAAATAACAAGGTAGACAAAATCCCTCTCCTCAACAAGCTTATACCCTAGTGCAAGACACTTGGCATAAATCATGCTTGTAAATACACAATAGGTTGGATGGTGAAGATCCTCTGCCAAGGAAATAGAGCATGATAATGATTAGGGAGTGCACATGTAGGTGTAGGTAGAGTGTGGTCGTTTTATATACGATAATCATGGAAGGTCTCTTCTGATGCTGTGATGTGAACAGCAACCTGAAGGTGAGGAGAGGAGCAGACTCTGGATGCCTAGGGCAAGAAACTCCCAAGTAGAAAGAAGAAAGATAAAGACACTTAGCATTCTGTGGGAACTGGAGGACCCCTATGTGGCTGTAGCAAAGGGTAAAAGAGGAGGGATGACCCTAGGTCAGACAGCCATCACAGTAGGGATCCTGGAAAGTCTTGAAGTCATGAGAATGGCTTTGATGTTTAAGCTGTGTTTACTGCAGAAGCTAAAGGGGGTTTTGGAGAGAGATGTGTTGGGAACAGCCTTAGAACCTTGATAGATTTCCAGGGTAACTTATCATCATAGATGCTCATACATAGCAGTTAAATAAACGTCGATCATCAAAGCCATGGGACCAACCTGAACACCATTCTCAGAGTGTATTTTGTTGGTCTATGTTCCTTTTCAATTGCCATATTTAGAATTGGACATGATATAAAGTTTAATCTGATGAGTTGAAGGAAGACTGATGTATACTCCATGATATTTCAATCAGATAATCTCCAAGATGATTATTATTTTTCTTTTTTGGCAGAAAAGCAGACACTATTTATTCTTAATATTACAGTTAACAAATACTCCTCCTCTGTAGTCCTTCACTTGGGCAATTGTGAAGGAAGAGACATAATCCAAGAACCCAAGGAGAAGAGATTATATGTACCTTTGTCCAATTTATCTCATAAAATAATATAATCAGATAGTAATTATATGCAGTGTTTATCAGTTCAACAAACACCTAATGAGCATCTTAGATGAGTCAGTTCTTCCCTGTGGGTGTCAGATAAGTTAAGCATGGTATACCAGATCCTTCACTGAGAGAGCTTCCTAGGCATGCTTTATTTTTATTTTATTGCTGATTTTTCACACATCTTTTACATTGTTGAAAAACAGTTAACTGACTACAATTTACACTACTAATTTCATGTTATTTTAGGTCATTCTATGTTGCATTGAAGTCAGTTAACATTTTCCTTCCTGAGATACAAGGAAGCTAGAATGATGTCATAGAACCTGTTTATTTCCATGTCCCTTCTCATAGGCAGTCAGGTGGTGCATTAACTCCCCAAAGCCAGCTCCTATATATCTTACAGAAAATATCTGAGAGCTCATATCCCAAACCCTCCTCTCAACAACGCTCAAAAACAAAGACTGACTGGTCTAGTGGTACAGAACCATTGCCTTGCCCTGACAGTTCAGAGTGAGATCTATATGGTCTGCAGAAGTCCCTTGTGGGATTCAGCAGAAGTCCTCCAAGGGCCTTTGCTGGATACCTTACCTGTACTTGACCTTCTTTGTCTCCCCCTTCCTTGTTATAATTACCTATTGCTTGTTCTAAGAATATGTTCCAAGTTGATGTGCCTATGACAGAAACATGTCCCCTTCCCTTTCCCTGTGTCCCAATGATTGACTTTTGTGCAGATTTATTATACAACACTCCTTCTGGTAAATACTTATTCCTTTATCTAGTTTTCAGGAATCCTGAAGGGAATTCACTTTATCTACCACTCTACTTACTCTATGAAAGAAGTTGGTTTAATCTGATATTATAAGCTCTTAGCAGAGCACTGCTGAGCCCAAGTTATTCTAACAACTTTCTCTAAATGCTCAAAGGGTTTTCCTAAAACTTTGGACCTCATGCCCAGTAATATGTAGCTACTATAAAGAATCTATTTTCCACCAATGAAAGCCAGAATCACATTTTTCACTGCCTTAAAATTTATAGACTATTCCTTTCCCTATCACCTCTATTTTCTTAAGATTTGACTAATGACAATCTCTCAGAGCATCAACAGATGTGAACCCTGACTCCAGTTCTGGAGCAACCAAAGTGAATACACTTAGACTAGGAAATAACTTCCTTGGATCCAAATTCTATTATGTGAAAAATGAAAGGCTGGACCAGATGTCCACATGCCCATGGCTAAGTATATAGTTTAAAGAACCAGAGTCTCACTCAGTGGAGAATTGTTCAGATACTACTTTTGTTATATATTCTTAACCTAGACCTAAATACATTTGAGACTAGGCAAACATGAAAGCTATAGTTATAAATAATAACACCAAAATATTCATAACATAGGCAGAACAAAACTGTAAATATAGGTTGATTATAATTATACATTATTGGTTAATCATACATACTGAAAAAGGATATGAAGCTCTGAAAATAGATGGTTAGAATAGTATGACAGTGAGTCATATTTTTACTTTTAATAAGTTTCAATATAGTTCTTAGAACTTTTTTTATCACAAATAATATGTTAATATGTTTGTTTTTTGTGAAAAAAGAAACTTAAAAAACAATTTCCTTCACCTGTAAGTCTTACTCCTGTGGGTAACAGGTAACTGACAACAAGCTAAAGGAACAAAGATTTCAGACCCAAAATACAGACTATTCAAAATATTTTAGAAAAAGGCATTGAGTGCACAAAAAGATAAAGCACACAGCTGTAAAAAGAAAATGAACCCTAAGGAGGGGAAAGATATAATTTTCTGAGTTAGCATATTATAATATTCAAAATGTCCAGTTTTTAAGAAAGTGGGACTAATTCACAGAGGAAATTGATAAAAAACTGTCTCTAAGAAAATCCAGAAATTAGATTTTATGAACAAATATTTTAAATCAACTTTGATAAGTATACTCAATCAAATAAAGAAAACCATGGACAAAGAAAAGAACAGAAACAAACTAGGAGAGTGATGTAAGAACAAAAGGAGGATGCTAACGAGAACCAAAGAAGAGCCAAACTTTATTACCTGGAACCAAAGAGCAATTCTGGGTCTGGAAGGATCCAAGACAGCATGGAACTGTCATAAAAACAGAAACACAGACGAATGGAGCAGAGTAGAGAACCCAGAAGTAAACCCATACGTGTGTGGACAACTGATTCTCAACAAAGGTCACAAAGACACACTGGAGAAAGGACAGACTCTTTATTACATGATGGTGGGAAAACTGGATAGCCATATGTAGAAGACCGAAATATGCCCCTAACTCTTACTCTCTAAAAATCACTCAAATGGGTCAAAAACCTAAATGTAAGATCAGAAACTCTCATTTGACCTTGGGAAAACACATCTAGATCTTGGCATAGGCAATTATGTTTTTGACATAACAGCAAAATAAGAGGAAGGAGAAGTAAAAAAACAGACAAATGGGATTATATCAAACTAATATAGCTCTGCATAGCAAAGGACATCATCCTCAGAGTGTAAAGACAATATATGCCATAAAATGGAAGAAAATATTTGAACACAACTCATCTAACAAAAGATAAGCTTTTTGGAGCTAGTAGTGAGAAGAGTAGAGAGGTTCCTGATACAACTAGGAACAGATCTACCAAATGATTCAGTTCTCCCAATTCTGGCTTAACATTAAAAGGAAATGAAATCAGCATATAGAAGAGATAACTGCATCCCCATGTTTACTTCAGTAATATTTACAGTGGAAGAGATTAGAAGTTAGGGACCAATTAGATAATAAAGAAAATGTGGTATGTATATATAAACAAGGGAATATTTTCAGCAGTAAATTAAACAATTGAGTTCCTGTTATTTGTAGCAGATTGCAGGAACTGGAAGACATTATGTTTAGTGAAATAAGCCTGACTCAGAAAGCCTACACATGTGTAAGCTAAAAAAGTCAACCTGAATGTCAAACAGTGACTACTAGAGGCTAGGAAGTGTGCGTGTAGAGAGATGGGGTTATAGAAAGAGGTTCAATTTGATTAGTGCACATGTATCTGTGTGTTGAAAAACTCACTGAACCACAATAATATGTGCAAGTAACACAAGCTATGCAAAACTAAAATAAAATAATAAAAAATAATACTTCAATTAAAAAAAATTATAGGGCTGGGGCTGTGGCTCAGTGGCAGAGCACTTGCCTAGCATGTGTGAGGCACTGTGTTTAAGCCTCAGCACCACATAAAAGTAAAATAAAGGTATCATGTCCATCTACAACAAAAAATATTAAAAATAAAATAATTTGGAACTGAAATTCATAGTAAGTAAACTGAAAAATTCATGTGATAATTTTAATAGCAGATTTGACCAAACAGAATCTGGGAAGCTGAAGGAAAACCAACTGAAATTATTGTCTTACAAACAGAAAAATAAATTAACAGAGCCTAAGGGACTAGTGGGACACCATTACACATATGTATTCATAATGTGAATTCCAGAAGGAAAAAAGATACATAGATTCTGTTATGAAGTAATGATGAGAAACTATTCAAACTTGATTTGGAAAAACAAGAATCTAAGCATTTAAGAAGCTCAATAAACTCCAAGAGGAAAAAATGCTCAGAGATACACATCCAAACACATTGTATGTAATAGAATTCCCAAAGACAAATATAAATAATGTTCAAAGCAGTAAAAAGTGACTCATCATGTGCAATGAGCCGTCCAGAAGTTTAACAGTGTATATTTCCTCTGAAACCATGGAGGTAGAAAGGGAATGGAAACGTGTTTTGAAAATGAGTTTTAAAAAATCTGTCAGCTGAGAATATTATACCCAGCAGTACTATCTTTCATAAAATGAGAGAGAAATGAAGACATTTCAATCTGAGGAACAAAAAACAAAAGCAGAGGGAATATCATTACTAGATTTTCCCTACATGGAATGCTAAAGAGATTCTAAGCAGTCTATTGAACAGTTACTAAGGAGTCTATTGAAACCATATGAAGAAATAAAGAACTTTGTCAAAAGTAACTACAAAGAACCTAAAGTTTCTGGAAAAAATGACAAGATTAGATAATTATGAATACATCTTACATATCATGTTTCTAAAATTATTACCCAAGTTTAAGTTCATGAACACTGTGGTGGAGATATTCCTGTTCATTTTAGTATTTTTATTAGTTTACTATGAAAAGTGTAAACTTCTATATTTTATAAATATTAAGTAACATTCTCTTGTTTATTAAAATTATTAATGTATAATTGCATTAGAATATACAAGATAAATAGAAGAGCAGTCTCCATAGGAAATGGCTAAAATTGTTAAGCTGAATCCAATGTAAGCATTGCAAATGTATACTTTCTTAAAAATTATAAAACACACAAGAAAAGAATGTTATCCCTAAACTTAAGTTTTCTTTTATAGCTTCTGTATTTGTGTAATATGACATTTCTTTTTTCAAAATCATAAAAATATTATCCTGACTTTTCATTTAACAAGTCATGATTTTGGATTTTTATGTTTAGACTTATTACTCTGTGAGGACTAAGGCTTATCATTATGCAAGTGAGCAAGCTTTTTTTTTAGAAAAATATTATAGCTGTTAAACCAATGCTATTTATTGAAGAGTTAGTTGTGCTCTCTTTTCGCAAGTTGAAATAGTTTCAAAGGCTAGCTTAAAGGGCTGGGGATATAGCTTATTTGGCACACTGCTTGCCTCAAGGCCATGGGTTCAATCCCTAGCACCACACACACACAAAACCAAAAATTCTAGCTTGAACACATTTTAATTTTCATATTATACAGATTTATTTCTGAACACTTTACCATTGTTAAGTAAGGTCTGTTTTCAGGTCAAGCTTACGACATTTTAATTATTTTAACTTTCAAAGTATGTTTATTATGTTTTACTCTCTTTTGTGACAAGCTTTACCATGTTCTTTTAAATTGCTTTTCATTTTTAAATATTTCTGGGTTTGAGAAATTTAAAAATTGTCTTGTCAAATTCTATTAAATTATCTCTACAATTGGGATATTGACTGGGGTCACATCCAATTTATAAATCCCTATTAATATTGAGTCTTCATGTCCAAGAACATAATGATGTCTCTTCATTTATTTAAAGTGCAGTGGTTACAAGTGAAACTTCTGTTCTCTTCTTTCTGTGGAATTCTGGGCAATTTACTTAACCATTTGATGGGACGTAGATTCAATAATTTAATCCACATAAAGCTTTTAGAAAAAAGGCTGGCACAGTATAAACTCCTTATGGAACTATTAATTTTTTTTTCCTTTAGAATAAATGTATATACTGTCTGTTTATAGAAAATAAAACAGAAAGAATAGCTAAGTGAGAAACCAATTTTTTTTCTCCACTAACCACCTCAATGTCCATTTAGGAAATGTGCAGATAGGCTCTGATTTTCTAGTCTTTGTTTATATGTCATGTACAAGCAACAAGTATGCTCAGGCATCCACTAGACCTGGTTTTGACTGGCAGGCCTGCTATGGGTCTAAGTCTAAGTCACCCTCACAATAATACCTACCCATAAAATTTTTGTGAGAATTAAAAATAAAACAGCCTACTATTTATATTTATTAAGCATCTAGTATGTGTTAAATACTTTAGACATTCTGCTCATTATCCTAACAACCCAGTAATTATGCAACAGCAGGGTCTTTATTTTTCAATGTAAGGAACAGGTACAGAGAGGTCAAGTGAAAATCTATAGGTTAAAAAGTGTGCCAGGACTCTCAGCCACTATGCTGTACAGGTTTTCATTTTTCCACTAAAATAAAGTAGCCAAAAGAGGAGTTTAACAATTTATAAACCTTTTTTGTTGTTGTTGTTGGTGGTGGTTGTTATATTCTTTTTGCTACTGGGGGTATGACCTCAGCCCTAAGGGAAATTAATATATATCAAGCAATAAAATGGAATGAAGGGGGAGCCCTGCTTTGTCTCTGTTGTGTGCATGCGCACCAGATTGCTTTGTCCTTTTGGCTCATTTCATGGCTAAAAAAACCAGGAACTGGGTAGATGGTCAAAGTAGATAATTTCTAAGTCACTGGGCTCATAAACATTATGGTCTCTGTCTCCAAGATATATCTGCGGCTATTGCCAGTAGACTCTAGTATTTTAGTCTATGACAGAATCCATTAACAACTTTGAAAAACTCAATTGGAAAAAAAAATCCAACTCTATAATACAGATCCATTACAGAGTTGGATATTTTTAGTTTCTTGTTGCCATAGTAGCTATACATGTAAGCAAGGACAAACGAGGCACTAAGGTTATGATCAACCATAAACTAAGGCTACGTTACTCTTAGGATAAAGGCAACTTGCAAGATTTCTAGTCTTAAGAGCCATCTTAGAGTGAGAAGTTCGTTAAAAGTACAGCAACATATTTTATCATACTAACCTCTAACCATACACAATTTATTATTCATGAAACACTCTACATATTGACCCTGCAGGTGATAATGGTGAAATTATATCATTTATATGATATAATTGGTGAGAAGTTATGGGTATTCAATAACTACTAGAGAAGTCAGAGGGTTACTCGCTCAATGATCTGAATGTTGCATGGGCAAAAGTGTCAGATGTGCAGCTCAGGGTTACCATTTTGTGTGGCAATTTGCATACCATGTAGGCACACATCTGAGACACAGAAGTGGCTAAAAGCTAAATCCAAATCTTTCAACCTGTAAATGACTCTTGAAATATTGTCCAATTTAATTCTAATTTGGATAACAATCCATTGTATGGCAGCCTACTTATAGACACATTCAAATCCGGGGAATATAAGGAGCTGAAATTGCGGAGAGGAACAAAAACTAAAATATTTTAAATATTAAATACAATTTAAATATTTGCACATTTTAAAAGAAGAAGAAACCAGCCCAGAAGAATTTTTTTAAGTCCCATTAAGATATACATTTTATAAAATAAGGGTAATCACTCTAAAAGTATCTGTGGCCTGAGAAGTGCAGACAGTTGAACACTAATGGACTTTTTCTTTGTGTAAACTTTGAATTTCTGACAAAAGAAATCAAAGCTTCAGAAAATATATACGCTTCTTTTTTTTAAATGTAAGCATCTGGATCTTTTGTTTGGAACAGCCTTCTCTTTTCAAAGGATAAGAGAATATGACCAGTGTATTATACCTTTCAAGTTTAAATACCAGAGGCAAATTCCAAAGTTTTTCTTTGGTCTATGAGATTAGGCACTTATAAAAACTAAATATATATTTTAGGTAACAATAAGCCGAAGCAACCAGAATGGGATGCCCTTTTCAATCAAGTTATAAATTTGTAATGTTTTAAGTATCTTCCATCCCTTTCTTAGTACACCTGCAGTTTATTTCTGACTTTAAGTACTGACTGTATTGGGTTTTAAGTTCAAAAAGCCCAAAATAATCAACTTCTAAATATTTTCACTCAAAAGGCCTTTCCAAATCAGAACCCAACCCAGCACTGAAGGGTTTCAAGACTAATTGTGCAAATATCCCTTATTTTTCATTATTTTTAGTTATGGTTTATGTATTATGCAATTCTCTAAAAATGCTTACCTGCACTTGGAGTTTATTTCAGAATTCCGAAGTATCCACCAACTAAAATATTTGAGTAGATTGTTCCATTGTTACTTGCTAATTCCCCCTGACTACCTTCAAAAATCAAGGACTAAAGAAAAAACTTTCTTCTTTCTTACAATTCTGTTCCAATGATTTCCTCCTCCAGTACTTCATCAACCCAAATAATTTTATTTTAAAATGTTGGGAGAAAATACTGGAAACGACTCTGTGCTGAGGACTTACCTAATCAACTACCACTCACCTATACTTTTGAAATTTTCATGCAAATTATAGACATTCTTTTCATTTTCCTGTATGGGACTTCAAAAGTACATGAAGCCAAGTTCATGGTTCAATTTATCCTTGTTTTCAAAATGAGGGAAAATATCAACCTCCAAAGCTATCAAAAAATTAAAGGATATCATCTAAGTGTAGTATTTTGCATTGGGATTATAACATAACAAATGTTAGTGATCATTCTTATTTTCAGAAATGTCAAGGAAAAAAATTTTAATACGATCAAGAGTTGATCTGTACAATAGACTTCATAAAGCAAAGTTTGTATCACATGACTAACATGTGAATGTGATTTCCCAGGAGGTAGGTACAGGAGCTCATCCATGCATATAGCTCTGTCTTATGCCCATCAAAAAGGAGCTATATGCAGACTTGGATAAAGTGTTCTCATAAAATATTTCTTTCTCTTCACATTTGCAGAGAATTCTTAACATGGTGTCCAAGGATATACAGGCCTAAACAGCACACAGGAATTTGTTTACTCACATCTTAGTTTACCTAATATTGTAAAT
>JAJEJO010033539.1:0-13859 GCA_020662805.1 Glaucomys volans
GATGGCTTCGGTGAGTCCCCAGGAAGGGTTTTAAATCTTTCATTTTAAAAGCAGCAGTGACAGACTGTTAGCAGGAATCATGGGTGTTGTCCTTGTGGGCTGCAGCTCAGGTAGGGAGGGACAGGTAGGTGAGGGGCAGGTGGTCTGCAGGTCTGGGGCTCAAACAGTAGGAAAGGAGACTTGGTTTGAGTCTGAGAGGCCACAGGCTTCCAGGCCGCAGCAGCAGGGTGGGGTGGGTTCCCTGAGCAGGGGCTGCCCTGACACCTGGCTGCAGGCTTTTCTTTACTAAATCCAGACTTCATAAAAAACCTGTGAAGGAGGAGATGGGACTGATATTCCAGCCAAGATCAGAAGGGGAGTGTGCAAAGGCAGAGGGGCATTAGATTCCAAAGACTTAGTTCTGTTTTTAATTAAATTAATTGCAATATAATATGTGAATGTATTTGCCTTGTTGACAAAATCAAAAGCAGATAATCCAAGGGAGATCACAGAGGAAAGGACCGGGGTGGGAGGAGGGGAGTGAGGGGAGGTACTAGGGAGTGATATTGGCCAAAGTATATTGCCACACAGGGTGCATGTGTCTATATGCAACACACACTCATCATCAGGTACAAGTGTCATGCACCAGGAAAACATGTGGAAAGAGAATAAAATAAATAAATGAAAAAGAAACCAAAAGCAAAGTGGAAGCCATGAGCATGAAGGATGGCAGCCCCCTGCGCCCTCTCCTTCCCTCAGGCAGCCTGGGGTGCGCTCTGCCAGATGCATTGCTATGCGGGTGCACATGTGCGTAGGCGCCTTATAAGTGAAGGTTTGATGCTTTGGATTTTGTTGTAATTTTTTTACCATGATTTTTTATTGGTTCTTTTTAATTATTCATGACAGTAGAACCCATTTTGATATAATTATACACAGGGAGTATATCTTTTTTTCACAATGTAGATTCACACAATTCATAAAATCTTACATATACATAGGGTAATACTGTCTCAGTCTACTATCTTTCCTTCCCCCACTGCCTCCCATTCCATTTTCCTCTATACCATCCATACTTCCTCCATTCTTTTCTTATTCCTCCCATACCTTGCCCCCCAATTATGTAGCAGCATCCACTGATCAGAGAAAACTTTTGGCCTTTGGTTTTTTGGGCTTGGCTTATTTCACTTAGCATGATATTCTCCAACTCCACCAATTTTCCAGCAAAGGCCATAATTGTATTCTTTATGGCTGAGTAATATTCCATTGTGTATATATACCACAGTTTCTTTATCCATTCATCTACTGAAGGGCATCTAGGTTGGTTCCACAATCTGGCTATTGTGAATTGAGCATCTATGAACATTGATGTGGCTGTATCCGTATACTTTGCTGATTTTAAGACCTTTGGGTATAAATCGAGGAGTGGGATAGCTGGGTCAAATGGCAGGTCCATTCCAAGATTTTTGAGGAAACTCCATGCTGCTTTCCAGAGTTGCAGCACCAATTTGCTACTCCACCTGCAATGTATGAGTGTGCCTTTTCCCCCACCTCCACGCCAACACTTATTATTGCTTGCATTCCTGATAATAGCCATTCTAATTGGAGTTAGATGAAATCTTAGGGTGGTTTTAATTTGCATTTCTCTAATGACTAGAGATGATGAGCACTTTTTCATATATTTGTTGATCACTTGTATATCCTCTTGTGTGAAGTGTCTGCCCAGTTCCTTAGCCCATTTATTGATTGGGTTCTTTGTATTTTTGGTTAAAGTGTTTGAAGTTCTTCATAAATTTTGGAGATCAGTGCTCTGTCTGAAGTGTGTGTGGGAAAGATTTTTTCCCACTCTGTAGGCTCTCTTTTCACATTACTGATTGTTTCTTTTGCTGAGAAAAAGCTTTTTAGTTTGAATCCATCCCATCTATTGATTCTTCCTTCTATTTCTTGTGCTCTGGGGGTCATGTTGAGGAAGTCTGGTCCTAAGCCAACATGAAGAAGATTCAGGCCAACAATTTCTTCTATTTGATGAAGGGTCTCAGGTTTAATTCCTAGATCCTTGATCCATTTTGAGTTGAGTTTCGTATGGGGTGAGAGATAAGGGTTTAATTTCATTTGATTGCATATGGATTTCCAGTTTTGTCAGCATCACTTGTTAAAGAGGTGATCTTTTCTCCATGGTATGTTTTTGGCACTTTTGTCTAATATGAGACAATTGTATTTATGTGGGTTTGTGGGTCTTCTATTCTATACCATTGGTCTACCTGTCTATTTTGGTGCCAATACCATACCGTTTTAGTTACTATTGCTATGTAGTAGAGTTTAAGGTCTGGTATTGTGATACCTCCTGCATCACTACTCCTGCCCAGGATTTCTTTGGCTATTCTGGGTCTTTTGTTCTTCCAGATGAATTTCATGATTGCTTTCTCTAGTTCTATGAGGCATGTCATTGGGATTTTTATTGGAATTGCATTAAATTTGTATAGCACCTTTGGAAGTATGGCCATTTTGATTATATTAATTTTGTCTAAAGAAGAACATGGGAGATGTTTCCACCTTCTAAGGTCTTCCTCAATTTCTTTCTTTAATGTTCTGTAGTTTCCACTGTAGAGGTCTTTCACCTCTTTCGTTATATTGATTCCCAACT
Source organism: Glaucomys volans (assembly GCA_020662805.1). Classification (NCBI taxonomy): domain Eukaryota; kingdom Metazoa; phylum Chordata; class Mammalia; order Rodentia; family Sciuridae; genus Glaucomys; species Glaucomys volans. The sequence goes on from JAJEJO010033539.1 coordinate 2,621, forward strand.
ATTTTATTTTATTTTTTTGAGGCTATTGTGAACGGAGAAGTTTTCCTCATTTCACTTTCAGATGATTTATCGCATATGTAGATAAATGCATTTCACTTATGTGTGTTTATTTTATATCCTGCTATTTGGTGAATTCATTAATTAGGTCTAAAAGCTTTCTGGTGGAGTTTTTTGATCCTCTAAATATAGACTCATGTCATCAGCAAATAGTGACAGCTTGAGTTCTTCTTTTCCTTTTCATATTCCTTTAATTTCTGTGGTCTGTCTAAATGCTCTGGCTAGTATTTCAAGCACAATGCTGAATAGAAATGGTGACAGTGGGTATCCCTGTCTCATTCCAGTTTTTAAAGGGATGCTTTCAGTTTTTCTCCATTAAGAATGATGTTCCTGTAATCCCAGCACTTGGGAGGCTGAGGCAGGAGGATCTCGAGTTCAAAGCCAGCCTCAACAACTTAGTGAGGCACTAAGCAACTCAGTGAGACCCTGTCTCTAAATAATTACAAAATAGGGCTGGGGATGTGGCTTGGTGGTCAAGTGCCCCTGGGTTTAATCCCCAGTACAAAAAAAATAAAATAAAAAAATTTAAAAAAATAAAGAATGATGTTGGCATGGGCTTAGCATAAATAGCCTTTATATTGTTGAGGTATGTTGCTACCATCCCTAATTTTTCTAGTGTTTTGAGCATGAAGGGTGTTGTATTTTGTCAAATGCTTTCTCAGCATCTTTTGAAATAATCATAGGATTCTTAACCTTAAGTCTATTGATGTGATGAATTATATTTATTGATTTCTGGATGTTGAACCAACCTTGCATCCCTGGGATAAACCCCACTTGATTGTGGTGCACTACCTTCTTAATATGTTTCTATAAGTGATTTGCCATAATTTTATTAAGGATTTTAGCATCTATATTCATCAGAGATATTGGTCTAAAGTTTTCTTTCCTTGATGTGTCTTTGTCTGGTTTTGGTGTTAGGGTGATACTAGCTTCATAGAATGAATTTGGAAGGGTTCCCTCCTTTTCTATTTCCTGAAATACTTTCAGGAGTATTGGTATAAGTTCTTCTTTGAAGGTCTTGTAAAACTCTGCTGAGAATCCTTCTGGTCCCGGGTTTTTCTTGGTTGATAGGCTTTTGATGGCTTCTTCTATTCCATTACTTGAAATTGATCTGTTTAAACTGTGTATGTCCTCCTGGTTCAGTTTGGGAGGATCATATGTCTCTAGAAAATTGTCAATGTCTTCAAGATTTTCTATATTATTGGAGTATAGGTTTTCAAAGTAGCTTCTAATTATGTTTTGTATTCTAATGGTGTCTGTTGTGATATTTCCTTTCTCATCATGAATTTTAGTAATTCGAGTTTTCTCTCTCCTTCTCTTTGTTAGTGTGGCTAAGGGTTTATCAATTTTGTTCACCTTTTCAAAGAACCAACCTTTTGTTTTGTCAATTTTTTGAATTGTTTCTTTTGTTTCAATTTCATTGATTTCATCTCTGATTTTGATTATTTCCTGTCTTCTACTACTTTTGGTGTTGTTCTGTTCTTCTTTATCTAGGGCTTTGAGATGTAAGGTTAGGTCATTGATTGAATTGACTTTTTATTCTTTTCTTGAAATCACTCAATGCAATGAATGTTCCTCTTAGTACTGCTTTCATAGTGTCCCAGAGATTTTGATATGTCGTATCATCATTCTCATTTACCTATAAGAATTTTCTTATCTCCTCCCTGATGTTTTCTGCTATCCATGCTTCATTCAATAACATATTATTTAGTCTCCAGGTGTCAGAGTAGTTTCTGTTTTTTCTTTTGTGGTGGATTTCTAATTTCATTCCATTATGATCTGATAGAATACAAGGTAGCATCTCTATTTTTTGCATTTACTAAGGGCTGCTTTGTGGCAGAACATATGGTCTATTTTAGAGAAGGAGCCATGTGCTGCTGAGAAGAAAGTGTATTCACTCATTGATGGATGGAAAATTCTATATATGTCTGTTAAGTCTAAGTTATTCATTGTGTTATTGAGTTCTATGATTTCTTTGTTTAGATTTTGTTTGGTAGATCTATCCAGTGGTGACAGTGGTGTGTTAAAATCACCCAGAATTATTGTGTTGTGGTCTATTTGATTCCTGTGATTGAAAAGGGTTTGTTTGATGTACATGGATGGGCCAATGTTTGGGGCATAAATATTTATGATCGTTATGTCTTCTTGATTTATGGTTCCCTTAAGCAGTATGTCCTTCTTTATCCCTTCTGATTAACTTTGGCTTGAAGTCAACTTTATCTGATATAAGGATGGAAATCCCTGCTTTTGTACTGAATCTGTGTGCATGGTAGGTTTTCTCCCATTCTTTTGTCTTTAGTCTGTGGATGTCCTTTTCTACGAGATGAGTCTCATGAAGGTAACATATTGTTGGGTCTTTCTTTTTAATCCAATCTGCCAGTCTATGTCTTTTGATTGATGAGTTTAGGCCATTAACAATCAGAGTTATTATTGAGATATGATTTGTATTCCCAGTTATTTTGGCTTAGTTTTGGTTTTTAACTTGAATTGGTTTCTCCTTTAATTGGCTTTTCCTTTAGGGTAGTTCCTCCCTTTGACAACTTACATTATTGCTTTTCATTTCTTCCTCATGGAATATCTTCCTGAGAATGTTCTGTAGCGCAGGCTTTCTATGTGTAAATTCCTTTAACTTTTGTTTGTCCTGAAAGGATTTTATTTCACCTTCAAATCTGAAGGTTAGCTTTGCTGGATATAGGATTCTTGGTTGGCAGCCATGTTCTTTCAGAGCTTAAAATACATTGTGCCAGGCCCTTCTAGCTTTCAGGGTCTGGACTGAGAAATCTGCTGATATCCATATTGTTTTCCCCTATATGTAATCTGTTGCTTTTCTCTCACAGCCTTTAAAATCCTATCTTTATTTTGTATGTTAGGCATTTTCATTATAATGTGTCTTGGTGTGGATCTGCTGTAATTTTGTACATTTGGTGTTCTGTAAGCCTCCTGGAGTTGAATTTCCATTTCATTCTTCAGGTTTGGGAAATTTTCTGATATTATTTCATTGAATAGGTTGTTCATTCCTTTGGTTTGTATCTCTGTGCCTTCCTCAATCCCAATAATTCTTAAATTTGTTCTTTTCATGATATCTCATAGTTCTTGTAGGTTCTGTTCATGATTTCTTACCATCTTCTCTGTTTGGGCATCTTTATTTTCAAGATTCAATATTTTGTCTTCATTGTTTGAGGTTCTGTCTTCCTAGTGATCTAGTCTGCTGGTGATGCTTTTCATTGAGTTTTTAATATGGTTTATTGTTTCCTTCATTTCCAGGATTTCTGTTTGGTTCTTTTTCAGAATCTCTATCTCCTTGTTGAAGTGATCTTTTGTTTCCTGTAGTTTCTCTTTCATCTGATTATTGGAATGATCAATCATTGCCTGCATTTGCTTTCCTAACTCATCATTTGCTTCTCTGATCATTTTAATCATGTACATTCTGAACTCCTTTTCTGGCATTTCTTCTACCATGCTGTCATTGGATTCTCATAGTGCAGAATCTTGGTTTGTTTGGAACACTTTCCTCCCTTGTTTTTTCATGTTGTTCATGTATCTTCCCTTCTAGCAATGTAGATCTGGGGTATTGTAGTTTCTGGCTCACAAGCTTATAGTGATCCTATAGTTTTCCAAAACCTCTTCTTTAAGGGGGGGAGATCAATATTAGTAACACTCAGTACAGACAATATGCAGATGTAAACCAAATAGCCCCTATGAAGACTAATGTTCCAACATTGTTAACAATATTGTCATAATAAACAGAAAGGATGAGTTCAATTATTATTTACAGTAGACCAAACAGATTTGCAATAAGGACTGCAGTTTTTGATGGAGGAGAAAGGGAATGGGCAGTGGTATAGGATGTAAGTGTTAATAGAATAAGAAGAGTATGAAGAAGTTCTAGATCATAGTAAGAGTGAAAGTGTAGTCATAAGAAGTTGGTTGTTAGCATGAATGAAGTGAGAAAGAGCTCCTGAGGAAATAGGTAAACAAAAGGAAAGTAGAGAGCAAGAAAAGTAAAGAAATAAAAATTTAATAGCTTTCACAAAGAAGAAAAAAAAATCTACACTATAAAATTATATACTATTCAAACCTCCCAGTCTTCAGTAGCCTGAGGTACGAGAGGTACTTGACAATGAACTTCCAGTCTCCAGCAGGCGACTTAGGATGGGATTTGACCCACCTAATGACAGTCCCCCCTTCCCGCATAATCCAAGATGGCTGCACTGGCTTCCAAACGTGTTGGCAAATGGGGAGATGCAGCTCAGGGCGTGGGCACCGAGTCTGTGTGGGGTGCAGTCGATCAGGCTGGGCCCCTGGAGGTGGTGTGCTGTCAGTCAAGCTGGGGGTCCTGGAGGGGGGGATCTTTCATTCAGGCAGGCAGTCCTGCAGCTCCTGGCTCTTTTCCCAAAATGGCGGCAGCCACGTGTAACCAAACCTGAGGGTGCTGTGATGGTGGACTTCCAGGCAACAGCAGGCAGCTGGCGATCCACTGACGTTCTGCAGGCTCTGCAGGCTACTGGCAGAGGATTGGCAGATGAATCTCGGTCAGTGGGTGATGGGTAGGTGAAAGGCAGGTGATGGGCAGGCCAGGCAAACAGGCAAGTGAGGGATGATGGGAGGTGGTCAGTGAGCAATCTACACTCAAATGTAGTCCATAGGCTGGCAGACTGTGGGTGATTGAAGTAGACAAATGGGGTGCACAACAGGGGATCAATGAGGAGTAAAGACTGCCTCATGGAGAAACAGATTTTCCTCTGATTGAATCCTGAGTTATGGTGTGACAAGGAACACAGCCTCCCTCTAGTCCACCATCTTGGATCTCCTTGTAATTTTTAATTGGATTCCCTGAGGCCCCTTCATCGAGACACACTTCTATCTTTCCCTTTACTTAAATGTGCTCACTAGAACCACTTTGATGTGTTTCAGTACATGTGTAGATATTTATTTATTTTTTTTCAGTAGAAGATATTGAAACAGGGACCTTGGGCATACTAGGCAAGCACTCCACCTCTGAGCTACATTCTCAGTCCTTTGTAATCTTCATTATGATACTGAGTCTCCCTAGTTTGCACAGGCAGGACTCAGAGTTGTGATTCTCCTGCCACAGCCTCTGAAGTCAGTGGTATGACAAGCATGACAGACCACTGCCCTAGTTATTGTCCTTGGGAAATAGCCCATCTTTGGTCATGATGACTCTTGATCCTTGTTGCCAAGGACTTTAACTTCCACGATCTCTCCCACCAGACCTCCAGGCTGCTGGCATCCTTACTTCTCTCTGCAGCAGCTCAGCTCCCTGGCAGGATGCACTGGCCCCAGTGGCCCCAGTGGCCTGGGTCAGCTGAGTTTGAGTGCTGGTTGCCTCAGAGTGTTCCAGAAATACAACTCATGCTAACTTCAAAAGGGAAACCCTCCCCTGCTGATTCTCAAGCACATCCTGTCTTTCTTTGCCTTCTTTTTGGCCTGGAGCCCACAATGGAGCTGCCCCAGCTTCTCTGGGCCCCTCTGGGATATGTTCAGGCATAAATGGTGGAAACCCTGAGATCTCACTTTCTATCAGACTCTTCTGCTCTCTAGGCAGGTTCCCTAACCGTCCTGAGACCCAGTCTTCTCCTCTGTCAAGGAAGGCAATGGTGGTTCTTACTCAAAAGAGTGATGGACCAGGAGGGTCATGTGACCCACAGAGTTTGGCACGTGGGGCTTTGTAGGTAGGAGCTCTGTAACTCACAAGCATCACCCAGGCCCAGGCCCATGGCTGGTGGCCCTTAATAAGGCATTTTAGACCTCCTTGGAATCACATCATCATGTGCTGATACAAACATGCTCTGTGCATGAAATCTGCTCTCTGCAGCTTGTGCTCACCCCTGCCCCACAGTCCTGTGCTGCAGACCTCCTGCCACGGTCCCTCAAAGACACCCTTGCCATCTCCTCCTTGTCCCTGAGCACCTTTCAGGCCAGGAAGCACATGGTAAACAGAGAACTTCCCAACTGTGTCAGGAGAAGTCTCTTGTCTCCAATTCCTACAGGGGATGAGCAGAGGGATTCCATAGGCCTGAGCTGGGGCTTCTTGCAGGTCAGGTTCTAGAAGGTTCCATATAAAGGCCCCCCTTAACCTGTGTTTGGTTTTTCTGTTGCAGGGTCGAACTCAACCACGACCTGGGGACCTAATTGAAATTTTTCGCTGTGGCTATGAGCACTGGGCTGTGTATGGGGGAAATGGCTATGTGGTCCATCTGGCTCCACCAAGTAAGCATGGTTTCTCTATTCAACACGAGGGCTGAGACCAAGACTTGGATGCAGGCACAGTTATGTGCTGGTCCTCATGCTGGCTGGCAGAGCAGGCACTCATCCGGATTTCCTGAATGACCCATGCTCTGTCCCTCTGGCTGTATCTCCTGCTAGTCCTCCTTATCAGAGAGTTCAGGGAGAGACTGTCCAGCTGCTTCCATTTTAGGGTGGGGTTCAGTGCCAGTTGAGCCTCCTGTAGTTCATAAGCTTCCCTCCAAGTGTCCAATGCCCTGTCATGTGGAGTTCTGGAAATTCAAACTATAGAAGGAGTTAATCCTTTTGAGAGTTTATACCTGGCTGCAAAGTGCAAAGTGCAATGGTGCGGGCCTCCCGCCCCCCAGAACCAGTCTGGAATCCTGGCTCCTCTGCCTCCTGCATGTGTGACGTGGGCTGTGGCGTCACCTCACTCAGTTCAGCTTCACCTCAGATGAGCAGGGCTAAGAATCCCTGGCTCCCAGGCCATGAGGGAGTGAAATGAAGGAGGCGGGGACAGCCTGGTGCAGGGCCTGGCCGGGTGCCCAGGCTGCCTCCCTTTCTGTCTGAAGCATCATGGCTTTAAGGACCTCGCTGAACACCCCTCACCTGCACAGAGGGGCCGCTGCCCAGCCATCAGAATCCCTAGCAGGGCTGCCGTGGAGGCACCTGTGTGTATGCAGAGGAAATCAGTCAGGTCAGGGAATCTAAAGGGTCCGTTGCAGCTGAGCAGAGCACACACTCGGGGACTCTGAGCTGAAAATGACCAGAAGCCCAGTCACAGCAGGTGTCACAGCCCGGTTGTTACAGCATCATGAAAGGAGTGCACTCTCCCTGAGTCTGGCCACCAGGAACCCACTCCTTAGGCTGTGGTGCTGCCTGAGCTCCCCAGGTTGGAGTTGGCTTTTGGGAATTCTGGACAGTTTCCTGTTAGGGCTGCATGTCGTGGGCCCTTTGTTCTTGCTGGTTGAAGCCCTGAGGACTGAACCCAAGTGCTCCAACCCTGAGCTCCACCCTCAGCTCTTTATAATTTTATTTTATGTCAGGGTCTCACTCTGTTGCTCAGGCTGGCCTCAGACTGGCATCCTCCTGCCTCAGTCTCCTGAGTGTCTGAGATTACAGGCAGGTGTCCCCACACCATGCCTGGCTATGGGATTTGGTCTACATTCAGTCTCTGACCTCATTTCCTTTTCTGTTATCAATCCGCAAGATTACTCTTGGTCCCTGGATGTCTTTCCTTCAGGGGACTTCATAGATGGCAATCCAGGACTGAACACATCCTTCATATGGTTTGTGTGAATACAGTATTTGCGGCTTAGTGCTCATAGAGATCATCTAAAGAGCATGTGGCTGCTGACAAACTTCCTGTTCCTTGAGAATGCCCCACATGTAGGAATGTTATTAGTGCAACTAGGTAAATAATAACACCAAGTGTCCAGAGAACATTCCAAACCAGCTCTCCAGGAGCCCAGAGTGAACCAATTGAATTGGGTCATGTGTCCACTGATCATATCTCCTTGGTCACAGGAAGTACCCAGATCCATTCTTTAGATCCTAAGGATTCTGGGTGACAACACTGGGTTTATTGTTGTCGTCGTCGTTCCTCCTCCTCCTCCTCCTCCTCCTCCTCCTCCTCCTCCTCCTCCTCCTCCTTCTCCTCCTCCTCCTCGAGTGCTGGGGATTGAACCCAGGGCCTTGTGTGGTGTACTGTCCTAGAAGCAGCATTTGTCCTCAGGAAGAACTTCGGCCCTTCCTGTTGAGCAGTTATGTTGTGGAGGATGCTTTTGTTATGGAATATTGAAGGTGAAATGCTTAAGTCAGGCTGCCCTCCTTGAAGAGAATTTAATGTACCACTAGAACTTTTTCCAGGCCTTGTAGAATTATTGGTCAAGAGTTTTCTATTCAGACTCCCATTTAAGGAAAGAGGGTGATAACAAGAAAGAACATCCAGAATTTCTCTTCACCATTGGCTCGGAAGTTCTTGAAAAATTCCATTACAGAGGAAGGTTTTATGCAAAATGATCTCAAGGTTGGAATTTGTTTGGTATTTCAGAAGTCACACGTTGCATTTGGGGGTGAGAGATATCCCAGGCTGCAGCTTCCAGATCCCTTGGATTCTAATCTTTGTATATCTGATTACGACAAATAATGAATAATCCAACATGAGAGAGACAGTGAGTGAGGGAGAAAGAGAGAGAGAGAGAGAGAGAGAGAGATTGACTCCAGGTAGGTTCCATTACCCACCACCAAGTGTATTCGGAACAAGGTGGTCACTCTTGGCATCTTGCCCTTGACACAATGTCCTGCTGAACACAGTGCTTTCAACCAGGGTAGAAGCACAACATATTGTTACAAATATGGTAGAATTTTCCAGAACTCTACCCCAATTAAATATGATTCATTCCCCAGACAAGCCCTGCATATTGGTCTGTCTAGTTTGCACAATGCCATCTCCTCATCTTTATAAAGCCACCACCAAAACACTCCATTTACTCACAGTTTCCATGGACTTTATCTATGGTTTCTGTGAGTTTCTTACTAGGATATTTGAAGGTATCATTTTTCCTTTCTCATTTCAGTTCTGCATCATTCAACACTGGACCTCAGTATCTGCCATGTGAATCATATGGAAGGAATTAATGATAGCATTAATCCAGGACCTCCCCAAGTCAGGTCCCATGACTTTAAGATTTCCCAGGTACAGGAGGAGGCAGGAAGTCACTGTGCCATCCTGAGCCAGGCCTGGTGTAATGCTGCTCTCCAGCGCTGCTCCAGCTGGAAGGAGGGCTGGTTGGAAATGCTGTCAAGGGGAGGAGGCCAAACCTTTCTGAAAACCACTTCCTCTCCCAACCTGGCAGTGAGGCTGTCTGGATAGGGGCCAGGTCTAAGTGCTGTGGCCCTGGCCAGGCCTGAGTGCACTGTTTCCACAGGTGAAGTGGCAGGAGCTGGGGTGAGCCGCAGCAAGTCCCTCGAGGCTGACAGAGCCACAGTGAAGAAGGAGCTGCTGTCCGTGGTGGCCAGAAGAGACAAGTATCGGGTCAATAGCAAGCATGTTGAGGAGTATGAACCACGGCCATGCAATAAAATAATCCAGCAAGCAGAGAAATTGGTGGGGAGGGAAGTCCCCTATTCCATGGAGAGTCAGAACTGCGAGCACTTCATGAATGCGCTGCACTACAGAATTCCCTGCAGTGACCAGGTGTGTCCTCAGCCTGTGTCCCTTTTCCTGGGTCCAGACAATTCCCCAGCTGACAGGAACTGGGCACCCGCTTGGGATGGCAATGCTACCTGGGTGGGAGATGCCAGAGGTCGGGGATCAGGGAAACTGGCAGGGAGCAGTGGCATCCAGGGGAAGGGGAACCTGGTCAGGTGGACATTTGTTTCTGTGCAGTGTCAATAGGAAACACTTCAGATTTCTTGGGTCCCCTGGTCCCTCTCACTACTTGGCCAGGGTAGCTCTGAGGCCTGAGAGCAGCCATAGGCTCTGGGTAAATGAACAGGTGAGGCTGTGTTCTCATAACACTTGATTTCTTTTCCTTTATTTATTTTTGTACAAGGAGGTGGCAGGCTAGATGTGACCAATGGGACAAGTCTTGGTTTAGCAAGTCTTGGTTTACAAGGACTGGCAATGTTGGGGCTGGGGATCCATGATAGTGCACTTGCTCAGAGTGCATGAGACCCTGGGTTCACTTTCCAGCACCACAGAACAAAAATCTTAGACAAATTATGTTATACATTCTCAGGTGACAATAAACATTTCAGAGATCATGAATATCACAGATTTATAAGTGATGTCATGTTGTGTGTTTTGCATCCATGATTCCAGTACAGATTTTCCTGACAGCCTTGGTCTTGCACAATTAGCTTATTCAATGTGAAAAAATGTCCTCTGCTTAGTTTAAATGGGACAGCCAGGTGGTACTGTAACCTGTCAGTCAAGGCAGACAGTTGTTCTGGCCAAAAACTGACAATTTGCCAGGCACATTGGTGCAATGTCCTCCCACAGCCTCCCTGAGGGTTTATGGTGCTTTGAACACCTCTAGGGTGTGTCTGGTCTTCCTGCTCCGAGACCCCCATTTCAGACCTGAGACTCGGGCCTGCACTCATTCCCTCCTCCCCAGGCACCTCCTGCCCTCTTTCCTGGGTGGCCTGACCTCTGGGATCCCCCCTCCCTGCCAATAGTCATTCCCTCTGTGATGTGGTGAAGACGACGGGGCCCCCTGGGTCTTTCCCAAGCTGCAGGTTCCTTGTGGAAGGATCCCTGGTCAGACGCCTGAGTGACCCGCCCCCTTGTCTTCTGTTGCAGGGGACTGACACTTGCTCCGACGTCAAACAGGAAACTGTTTCATCAGTTTGCTCTGATATTATAGCATTCGTCGAGACTTCGCTGGCCACAATGAATTAGTAAAAATAATAAATCCAAGGCATTATCTTGGGCCTAGTTAGCTGGGGGGATTTGGGGGGATTTGAGCAAGCTGATGACAGTAGTTTGGCTGCAGGGCGAGCTCCTCTGTAGTCACCAGCACTTGGCCTAGTGGAGCTGAATCAACGCACAGGAAGCTGTTTCCTGAGGGAAATGCTGCAGAGCGGGAATTCTATTAAAGACCCAGTTGCACAATGTCATGGTCTCAATGTCTGTGTCCTCTTGCACCCCAAATTCACGTGCTGATGCCCTAACCCCCAATGTGATGGTGTTTGTAAGTGGTGTCACTGGGGGGGTCACTAGGTTTTGAGGAGGTGGTGAGGGTAGGTCCCCTGTCGTGGGGTAGCGTTCCTATAAGAGGAGCCCAGAGCTCTCTTTCCCTCCCTCTGCCATGCACAGACCTAGGGGAAGGGGGACACCTGCGTGCCAGGAAGAGCCTCCCCAGACCTCAAGTCTGCGCACCTTGGTCTGGGATTTCCCAGCTGCTGTGGCTTCAATTTAGTCTGTCCCTTC
>JAJEJO010033548.1:0-12071 GCA_020662805.1 Glaucomys volans
AAGGAATGGCTATTGATTAGCCAACCATCTGTGTCCACCACAGCACCCATGATTTGGCTACTTCCGCAGTTTACAGACTTTCACTTATAAGTTACTACTTCCAGACACTGATTTCCAAATTAGTGAGGACACTTTAAGTTGTTAGTAACAGAATTTTCTCAGGGGGAAAAAAGAAAAGGTTGCGGGGAGGCATTGACTCTTATAACCAACCTACAGAAAGGGAAGAAATGGAGTCAATTTCAGAGATGACTAGCTCTCTCTCTTAATTTTAAAGTAATAATAATGATAACCAACATTTATTGAGCACTTACTAGTCACTAGCCTAGGTACTTTCTATGTGTCATTGTATTTAATCTTCACAGTAATCCTATGAGGTCATCACTAATATCATCTCCATTTTGTCGATAAGGAAACTGAGTCACAGAGCTTAAACAGCTTTCCTAAAGTGTCTTACTTCCCTCATGGAATGGAGTCATTGGGTGAACAGTGATCTACCAGAGTCCAATTCCTCCTCTCAGAAGTGTTTCTGTGCATCTTTGTGTCACAGGGAAGGGCCTAATGACAAGTCAAAACAGAGAGAATAAAAATGAGGTTGTGGAAGGTGATGATGATGAAGACAGAAATAAGGTTAAAGACCAGACAAAAGAGCAGAAGACAGAAGAAAGTGAAAATGAGGAGCAAGAGAAAGAACAAGAACAAGGAGAGAAAGAAGAGGAAGAAGAGAAAAAGGAGAACAAGACAGAGTGTCAGGAGTCCAACCTAGCCTCTGAAACTCAGTCTTCACCTCTTCTCTGCCTTAATGTGCTCTCAGGTGCTGACCCAGAGTTGGGGCCTCAGCTCTTGGAGGCAGCTGCCAGTGGTGAGAACTGATGCCCACCCACTATGACCCCCTGTTGTCCTCCCCTGATTCTGTGACACCATATGCCTCTCACATTTCAGTCTGACCTCAGCTCCCATCCTTCATCCCATTATGTTGAAGAATCTTGAAGGAACCCTATTTGTTGTAGGACAGCTGGTCAGAGTCAGCTCCTGTGCAGGGGTGGGTACCATGGGTGCTGGCATTGTGGGTGGGTTGTCCTTATTTCCACTCACAGGCCTGCCTGTGCTTCTGACCAACATGGAGCTGGGCCTATGGTGCCAAGAACTGCAATGGCTGCTTCAGCGGGAGAAGCTGAATCTGCCGGAGGTGCAGCCGGGCTTCTGTCTCTATCTGAGCACTACCCTCCCACTCTGTGCCTTGGAAAAAGGTGAGACCCAGGGCACATTGCTAGCACAGCTTTGTGGGCACACTAGGATCCCAGGACTAGTATTGAGAGGGCTTCCCTCAACCTGAGCAGGCTCAGAATGGTAGTAAGGAGCCATAATCTGTCTGCCCCACCCCTTGGCTCTGCCAAGGGGAAGGGTTTAAGCAAATTCCATGTGACTCCAAGTGCTAGGTTGTGAACTGCTAAAGGGGCTGAATGTCCTGGATCTGACCCTGAACATGGAAATGCTAGAAGAACAGATGCTGCATGAAATCTTGTGCAAAGAACGTCCTGAACTTGAGGCCCGCTGGCAGGACATAAAAATCAGAGTCCTGGATAGCTGTGAAGCTGTGGAGGCTGCTGAGGTGCCTGGGGGCCCAGTCTGTGGGATAGGATGAGCATTGGAAAGGCCTGGGTGTAGAGGTGGAGATGACTGTAGATATTTGGGGACTGTGGGAAAGGGCCAGATCCACCTAACAAATTACTATGTACAGGAGCAGTTGCTGACAATGATGCTGATCCAGAACCAGACCCCTTCGAAACCAGCTAAGTTTCTGAGAGGCATGGTGAGGGCCCAGGCAGAGATATGTCAACTGCGTGCTCATTGTGAGGAGCTAGAAGGACAAAAGCTGAAGGAGGTGGAATTGTGGGTATCCTACCAGCATGTGGTTAGTCATGGAATGGCCTTAGTGAAGGCCCTAAGCCCACTGCAGAACTTGCTCCCATTTTTCCGAATGAAACCAGAGAACTGGTTGGCAGTCACAAAGAAAGTTCTAGACAGCATGAAGCCACATGATATTCAGCATGGGGAGGACCTGGCCAGCCATCTACTGCAGATAAAAATACACCTAACCCGCCAGCTGTTGGGCAGCACCGTGGCTACACTAGGCCTGACCCAAGTACCTTTGGTGGGTGCCTTGGGTGCTTTAGCTCTGCTGCATGTGACAAGGAAGGCATCAAAGCTAGAAAGTTTGGCACTTTGGCCTGGACTGGCAGCCTCTGCCCGCACCGAATACAATAAGCCAGACCCAGGCGTGGTTCGGCCAGCCTGGCTAGGGCCAAGAGCCTGGCATGAATGTGGGACGTTAGAGCTCCTGCCCCCTTTTGTTGGGCTTCGTGCATCCCTGGCAGATCACTCCAATATTTGGCAGGAATACCTGTCACTATCATCCACAGTACTGGGTCCTGCACCTGGGCCAGGTTCTGAACCACTCAGCCTCATCCAGAAGCTGATCCTGTGGCGTGTGCTGCGACCTGAGTGCCTGGCAGGTGCTTTGGCAGACTTCACCACCAGCCTCCTGGGCAGGCCCCTGGATGAAAATCTGGGTGCTCCCACCATGCCCCTTGAACACAGTCAAGCTACTCAGCCCATATTGATCTTGTTGCCTTCGACTGGCCACCCCACAGCCATCCTGCATCCTTTGACTGTCATCCAGAAATTGGCTGCTGAGCACGAACAGGTTTGAACTTAATCTTTTGCTCACAAAGTGATTGGGGCCCTGGGGGCTGGGAGAGGGTATAGGTGTCCCCTCCCAACATTCTCATGGATCTTTCTATATTACTCGGGTACTTTTTGGGTCATCGTGGTATTTGAGTCCCTTGGATCACCTTGGAATCACTTTGAGTCACTCTTCTATCTCTGTTGGTCCCCAGGGGCAGAAGCATCTGCAGGTGATAGCCCTAGGTTCTGAAGTCTGGGACCCACTCTCAACTGTGGTTAGCACTCTATGCAAAGCTATGTTGGAGGGGTACTGGCTGGTGCTGGATAACTGTCATCTGGTGCCACACTGGCCAAGAGAGCTGCTCCAGCTCTTGCTGCAGCTGATAGACAGAGCCAAAGGTGAGTTTGCTGCCTAGAAATGGCTTTCAGGATCATACCCTATTTTGGGCTTGAGCTTGAACTCTCAGGCCTCACTGTCAAATTCCCTAGCTCCAGCCCTGTGCTCTTGGCCATGTGTCATGTGACTGATACCTGTCTCTAATCTGATCCCTAGACTTATACTTGACCCAATACCTAAGGATTGATCTTAGTCCCTTGTCTAACTCTAGTGATCTCAGACATGGAATTGGAACTGCTTTCGATCCAATCTGAAAAAAGGAATGTGGTCACAGTCCACAAAGATTTCCGTCTTTGGCTTATTGTTTCTGCAGAGGCCACTGCTTCCTTGCCTGGTGAGGAGTATCCCCCAAGACTCTCAAATCAGAAAGGGGAAGGCAACTGGTCTGTGCTGACTCCGCACTCTCCTTCCTCCCCAGCTGTGCTGACTCAACATTGCATGCCTGTTTTCTGGGACCAGTCCCTGGAATTGGGCCACATCTTGATCGACAGTATGGAGTCAACCCAGCAAGGATTCCACATGCAATCTCTTGACCAGACACTGCCTCTGCTCCTCCTACATGGCCTCCTGCTACACCGACAGCTCTATGGAATGAAGTTGCAGGCACACAGGGGGCTCTGGTGAGGGACCCACCTATCCTGTTGAGTCAGTCACTCAGCAAACACTGAATACCTTCTACACTCTAGGTTGAGTGAAACTTCCAAATAGTGAAGGAAAAGGCAAGTCCAGGAAGTCTTCTCTGAGGACTTTTGGGATCTCACTTTGAATCAAATCTTAAAAGCAGAGGCAAGTCAGAACCTTTCTGAACAGAGGGAACTAAGCTCAGCAGAAAGGTTATTTCAGTGTGGTTGAGATGGACATTCTGGAGATTGAGTAGGGATAGGCCAGGCTCATCACATAAGACCATAGCAAAGGGATCTCATGTTATCCTAAGAATGGTGGGAAGTCACTGAAGGTTTTAAAGTAGAAGCATGGATGTGATCATGTTTGTCTGTTGGAGAGATCACTGGCTGCAGTGTGGAAAGTGGAACAGAGGAGGTGATACTAGAGGCAAACAGAATAGTTTTGGGAGGTTCTGGAAGTCCCCAGGGAAAAGATCATAGTATGATTTGTAGGGAGTAGGGTGGCAATCAGAGTAGGAATAGAGAATAAATTGGGACTGAGGAAGAAGGAGTTAGGGAAGAATTCCAGATTTCTGACTTAGACAGTTAGGTGGCTGGTCACACTGGAATATATGAAAGAAACAGATTTCATGAGGGAATATGATGACTTTGGTTGAAAGCAAATTGTAGTCAAGTTGCCAAGTGACAATGACTAGTGAGCCCTCAAAAGCCAGGAACTCAAGAAGACAAGTTTGGGCAGGAAAAAACATTTGACAGTCCTCAGCATATCAGTGATATCTGAAATCTTACTTTCTGTTCCCCTCCCCTAGGAGTCAAGTGACCCTGATCCAGGCCCTTAAGACCCAAAAGCAGTTGTGGACCAACCTCAGCAATCCCAGCATTGCCATGCAGGAGCTAGCTGGTGAGACCCTTCCTGTCCTCCATGCAGCCATCAGTCACCAGGAAAGCCTGGAAAAGGGTGGGGGTGGGAGTTTTGAGACCAGGACCTAATTTACAACTGTGGTTTGGGGAGGGGTATGGAAACTGGAGGGGCTGGAACTGAGGGGCTCTAATCTCATTCTCAGCGTCAGTTTTCTATGGGGGACCTGTGAGGGACACTAAGGACAGAGAGGTCCTAATTAGCCTCACAGAAGCCTGCCTGAGCTTTAGCAGCAAGAATTGGGCCCAACCTCACACACCTCAGTATCTGCTGGCCACTCTGATGCCCAGCCCAGGTAAGTCCCAGGCAACAGATATCTGTTTTGGGGCCAGAAATGGTACAGTGAGATGCCACGCCCACAGGAATGTGGATAGTGGTGCTAATAAAGATACACAAAGGGGCAAAATTCACACCATTATAGGGATGATAGCATGAAGGATCAGAGGAAGGCCTACTCCCTTGGGTGTGGGGTGTGGAGTCCATCTTATTCCTTTCCCTCACATCTATCTCCAAGATCTAGAGAAGTTGGATGCTATGGAAGAGTGCAAGGCCCAGATGCGTCTACTGCTCACACCATCTGAACCTCGGATCTGTGGACTGAATGAGGGCCCCCAGGCCTGGTTGTTGCGCAGGAAGAGTCATGCTATCCTGAGGGCCCTGCAGCAAAGTTCACCCACGTGGGTTCCTGATGCTCAAGGATACCCTTCACGAGCAGAAAGGCGGCTGCTTCAACGCCTAGTGCAAGCCAAACGCAGGCTGGAGTCATTGCAGGCCTTACTGACCAACAACACTCATGTAGGGAAGTCTGCCCTAAGGGCAGTGCTGGGGCAGAAGGATCGGCCGACAGTGAAAGGCTTCCTAGAGAATGAGGCCCTGGAACTGAGTCAACTGGTGGGCACTCTACAGAGTGACTTTGACTGCCTATTGGAGCAGCTGAAGGGCAAACCCCCTTGTACCTTCCATCGCTGTGTTGCAGTGGCCCAAGCTCTCTGGACTGGCCACCTACCCCATCCTTGGAGACCCCATGCACCCGCTGGTCAGCAGCCACCCTGGCAATGGCTGCGACAGCTGTCTCGTCGTGGACAGTTATTGGTTCGCTACCTGGGTACAGGTTCAGATGTGGATGCAGACACTAGAGTACCGGAGCGCATCTTTCATCTGTCAGCCTTTAGCCACCCACGCCGCCTGCTGCTGGCACTGCGATGGGAGGCTGCCCTGCAGCAGCACATGCCCAGCTCCAGTCTTCCCAGTAGCCAAGCCTCCAGTCATCTCCCACATAAACATCAGGAGCTGAACAACAACCCTCTGTGCCTCCGGGTATCTTAGCATCCCTTATGTTCCCCATTCTGTCCCTCAAAGTCCCTGATTATAACCCATCCTATTGGTAATCTTGCCCCTCAGTAACCCCAATTGTCTATACAATCTCACTTTACCATGATACCACCCCCCACACTGTCATCTTCCTAGCCTGCCTAACCAGCTTTTGGTGCCCCCAGGTGGAGAATGGTCCAAATCCCAAGGTTCCACAGACTGGCCTACTACTGATTGGGCTACAGCTCCTGAATGCAGAGTGGGACCCAATAGATGGGGCTCTACAGGACAGTTCTTCCAGCCAGCCCAGCCTTCTGCCTCCTGTCAGCGTCACCGCACAGGCTAGGTGCACCAATGACCTGCCAGCCCCAGCAGGCCTGGCTGTGTACTCCTGTCCTGTGTACATGGCTGGGCCCCTTGGTGCCACTAAGCTACACAGCAAGAACATCTTGATGCACTTGCCTTTACCCACAAAGCTCAGCCCTGCCACCTGTATCCAACGGAGAGTCCATGTGTGCAGCCCACCCTTGCTCTGAGCCCTCTACCAAAATAAAGCTGTAGTGATTAGATGAATGATTTCTAGGATTTGGAAAGACAGTGCACAGGGGGCAAAATGTGACACACTGAGGGAAAGATCAGTGTGTACAATTGAAGCTATGTAGGGGGCATTGCATGGCAATGGAAGAGGAGAGTGGTGGGCACACTCTGAAGGAGGTGCCAGCTATTACTCATCTGAGGAGTTAGACAGACTTGGCAGCTGTTAACACACAGAACCCTGGTCCAGTAGCTCTCTACTGTGGTCTCAGCTAAATTACCAAGGGATATTTTTGAAGGGAGAACATTAAAACTCAAAATTCTTTCTTTTTTTTTCTTCTTCTTTTTTTTTTTTCAAAATCCTTTCTTAAAGCATTTAGTGGTATTATTTGGAATGCCCCAGTCCTACCATATCACCCACACTACATGGCCCACAAAGAATTCTCTGAATGAATCATATACATGAAAAACAAAAGCCAAGTAAGATATAAGGTCTTATGTTCATTCAACAACTGTTGAGCACTCTTTCACACCAGGTGTTGTTCTGGGTGCAGGTGAGGTTGTTTTAATGTAGGGCAACAGGCAAGAAAAGGGAAAGATATAAACAACAACAGCAAAAATGTTATTGCAGTATTGGGGATTGAAGCCAGGGGCGCTCTACCATTGAGCTACATCCCCAGCCTTTTTTATTTATTTTTTTGGTACCAGGAATTGAATCTAGGGGTGCTTAACTACTGAGCCACATCTCGAGCCCCTTTTTATACTTTATTTAGAGATCGGGTTTCACTGAGTTGCTTTGGACCTCGCTAAATTGCTGAGGTTGGCTTTGAACTTGCAATCCTCCTGCCTCAGCCTCCTGAGCAGCTGGGATTACTGGTGTGTGCCACCACACCCAGCTCCCAACCTTTTTTATTTTGAAACAGGGTCTCTCAAAGTGGCCCTGGCTAGCCTTGAACTTGTGAGCCTTCTATGTTATTGGGATTACAGTTGTGTGCCCCAATCCCAGCAACATAAAAGAAATTTGGTGATTTTAGAGTGCTATAGAGTGACTAGAGGGCAACAGTTAATACAGTTTTAGTAGAGAGAAAAGTTTTCCTGAATATCTGAGCATGAGCTACTTGAAGATTTAGAAGGAATATTCAGATAAAGCCCTCAGTGGGTGCAAAAGTCTTGAGGTAGCAACAACCTTGGAGTGTTTAAGGAACTGATCTTAAAGCTGGAGTATAGTGAGTGAGGAGTGGAGTGATCTAAAGTTATGGAAAGGCATAGGGAGGGGTAGATCACATGGTCATGGTAATGAGCTTGTATTTTTCAAAAGCACAATGAAAATCTATTGGAAAGTAGTATGTAGGAGATGACATCTAATTTGCATTTTTCAGAAGTCACTCTGGTTGTTCTAGGGTGGATTGATGGTAGAAAAGTCAGAGTATCAAGAGGAAGATCTATTTGGGTCCAACTGAGATAATTCAGATAAGGGATGATGGAGCTTGGACTAGGATCCTAAGAGTGGAGGTGAAGAATTAACAAATTTAAGACATTCTGGTCAGGTATGGGTAGGGGTATACACCTGTAATTCTAGTGACTCAGGAGGCTGAGGCAGGAGGATTGCAAAGTAGAGGCCAACCTCAGAAACTTATCAAGACCCTGTCTCAAAATAAATAAGGGCTAGGATGTAGGTCAGTAGTAAAGCATCCCTGGGTTCAACCAAAAAACAACAAAACTCTGAAGGAAATCCAGTGGATCAGATGCAGAGAGTAAAGGAAGAGGAAGAATCTGGGAATACTCCCAGATTTGAGGTAAACAAGCAACTGGTTTGATCATGGTGTTATTAGGCAAGATGGAAAATTTGAGTGAGCAAGAAGTTGGAGGTAAGGAATCAAGAGTCCAAGAGCTTTGACCAGTTATTACTTGTGTGATTGCATGCTATCCCAGGGCAAGCCTCTCTGGTAAGCCTTGGGTTAGAGTGTGGCAGAGCTAAAAACTTACATGAGTTTTTCTCCTTGAACCCAGGCACTAAAACTTAATAGGTGCAACTTAATTTCCTCAATTCATGGCTATGTTTCAACTACAGGGTAGGAGGAAATGCAAGAAGAAGTGTGTACTAAGCATCACTCTTCACAATCTTTTCACAAACAGTATCTCACAATTGACTGATGTGCAAGTGATGTCCTTCAACAAACCATGGGTAGAGAGGCAAACTCTCCCACTTTTCTCAGAAACCCATTTCCTTTAACCTGGTCAATAAGGGTCATGGACATTCTGTTGGAAGAGCAGATTAGCTGAGTACTAAAAAAGACCCTTTGGATAAATGAGCCCTCTATGTTTACCTCACTACTATTTATCCTCCAGGAGAGGCAGGAAACAACAGTGAGATACCTGTAAAGTCATCTGAAATTGGTTAGTATAGAATAATTTATACAAATACACACCATTCATTCTTGAATTATGCCCAGCTAAATTAATAAACTTTATCAATTAAAGATTATAAAATGAGTACAGTATGGCAGTGTAGCCCAAATATAATGGCTGTCATGTAAAAATGTTCCAGATTTGACAATTTCACTATTAAATTTTGCTAGATAAATGGAAATCCTATTAGGAAGTTAAAAAGTCCCAGATAATGAAAGGAATAAGTATGACATTTGACAAAAGGAAGAAAACATATGTCCTCTTATCCTGATGGACAAGGGTAGATAGAGGGAGTGGAGACAAGGAGGAAGGAGGATGTCAAAATCAACCTTATCTGAGACTTCAAAGGGAAAGAAGTAGCAGATAAACTGAGGTAACAACGGTATAGAGGCGTTTGCATTTTCCCTACTGGGACTCTTGAAGGAAACTATTCTGCAGCATGGACTCACTATAGCCCCAAGAGCATTAAGATGGCAAAGTGGCAGGGCCACGAAGAGAGATCCTTTCATCCCAATACGGTAAGAATACTGAACAGAAAGCCTTTGTGCCGTAAAAGTATGAGGTAGAGAATCACATGGGTCTAGCACCAAAGAGAGTTGTTAAGAGAGGGTCAAACTGGCAGGAAGGAGAATAGGACCTGAAAGCTAAAAGAGACAAAATCACGAATTCATCAGATTTACAAACAAATGTTGATGAAATGATCAGGTATGGATTTGTGCCAGTCACATGCAGAGGATCCCAACTTGTGTGCACCTAACAATCAGTATTAGGCCAGGGGACCCCTTCTTTATGGTATTAAAAGATAGTATAAGGGGCTGGGGTTGTGGCTCAGTGGTAGAGTGCTCACCTAGCATATGTGAGGCACTGGGTTTGATCCTCAGCACCACATAAACAATAAAATAAAGGTGCTGTGTCTATCTAAAACTGAAAAAAAATATTTTAAAAAAGATAATATAAGCCCTCCCCTCTATATCCAGATGCCATTTTTAAAGAGAAGAGGTAGAATGTGAGAAATCTGAAATTCTGAGCATTTACTTCAAAGAAAAAATATAGGATGTGTGTACTATATACACTAATAATCTAAAGACCAAAATTCTCATTGACTAGTATTCTATAATTCACCTAAAACTCATTTCCGTTTCTTATTTTAAAAAAATCTTTTTTTGCAAGTACAGGGAATTGAACCCAGAGCTTTGTGCATTCTAGGTAAGAGCTCTACAGCTAAGTTACATCCTCATCCCTTTTAAAAATTTTATTCGAAGATGGGCTCTAAGTTGCTCTGGCTGGCCTCAAATTGTTGATCCTCCTGCCTCAGCCTTGAGAGTGCCTGGATTACAGGTATGTGCCAGCATCCCAGACAAACTCATTTACTGTTGCAGGTTTACAGTCTAATTTGAAATCTTACATTGAGAAATTAGGTTAAATAGGGGAAATGTGTGAAATAGAAAAAAGTACAAGTTTCATCCACTGATGCCTACAAAGCCCTATGTATTCCTTATGTATTCTAAATGCTAGTCCTCAGATATATGGTTTGTAAATATGTCTCTCTCAGTCATTTCATTCCAATGTTTTGTTATTTTGTTTTTGTTTTTTGGCAGTGCTGGGGTTTAACCCAGGGCCTCATTGATGCTAAGAAGCACTCTACCACCCAAGATGCAGCCCCAGCCACATTTAATGTATTTTTAAAATTTCCTAGCGATTTTCTCATTGATCATGGATCATCTAGAAGTACATGGAGATATTCTGTAATTTGATTTCATTATGGTCATAGAACATGCTCTATTTGATTTCAATTATTTTAAAACCATCGAGATTGGTTTTGTGGACCATGATATAATCTATCGTGGTAGATGTTCCATAGTATTTGGAAAGAATGGTGTTGTGTTGGTTCAAGTGTTGTGTTGGTTACAAATGTTGATTCGATCTTGTGGATTGATGATGGTGTTTAGTTCTTCTATATACTCGATGGTTTTCTATCTAGTTTTTTTTTTTTTTAAACCAGTTGTTGAGAGAGGGGTTCTAAAGTCTTCAACTATACTTGTGGGTTTGTTTATTTCTTTGAGTTCTATAAGTTTTGCTTCACATTTTGCACTCTGTTGTTTGGTATACACACATTTAGGATTGCTGTCTTCTTGGTGAATTGACCCTTTTATCATTATAAAATGTCCCTCTTTGTCTCCCTCAAATTTATTTCCTCTGAAGTCTGATATTAATAGAGCCACTTCTGCTTTCCTTTGATTGGTTGCATATTTTTCAGCTTCTTATTTTAAAAAAATTTTTATTTGTTCTTTTTAGTTTTACATGACAGTAGAATGTATTTTGACATATCAAACATACATGGAATATAACTTCCCATTTTTGTGATTGAAACCGATGTGGAGTTACACTGGTTGTGTATTCCTATATGAACATAAGAAAGCTTTGCCTGATTCATTCTACTGTCTTTCCTATTTCCATCCCCCAACCCTTCCCTTCATTCCCCTTTATCTAATCCAGTGAACTTCTGGATTCCCCTCCCCTCCCCTCCCCTCTGCTTATTGTGAGTTAGCATTCTCATATCGGAGAGAACATTTGGACTTTGTTTATTGGGGATTGGCTTATTTCACCTAGCATGATAGTCTCCAGTTCCATCTGTTTGTCGGCAAATACCATAATTTCATTCTTTTTTATGACTGAGTAAAATTACATTGTATGTATGTACCACATTTTCTTTATCCATTTGTCTGCCAAAGGGCATCTAGGTTGGTTCCATATCTTTGGTATTGTGAATTAAGCTCCTATCAACAATGATGTGGCTGTGTCACTGTCATGTGCTGATTTTAAGTCCCTTGGGTATGTACTGAGGAGTGTGATTGTTATACCCGACGAAAATAAGATCATCCAAGCTGATCACCTAAAGTCAAAAGAAGCCTTTATTTTTAGCTGGCCAGTGACCCGACCACCCTTACACCTAAATGTGGTGTGCCAGAGAATTGCACGTTAGTTCTTTGTGCTAGCATTTATAGGTAGGGAAGGGATTAGGGTGGGCTATAGGCAGGGAAGGGATTAGGGTGGGCTATGGGCAGGGAAGGGTTAGGGTGGGCTATAGGTAGGGAAGGGATAGGGTGGGCTATGGGTAGGGAAGGGATTAGGGTGGGCTATGGGTAGGGAAGGGATTAGGGTGGGCTATAGGTAGGGAAGGGATTAGGGTGGG